>PVJI01014762.1:0-43149 GCA_004026765.1 Micronycteris hirsuta
TGGCTTACTTCACTTAGCATAATGCTCTCCAGTTCCATCCATTCTGTTGCAAAGGGTATAAGCTCCTTCTTCCTCTCTGCTGTGTAGAATTCCATTGTGTAAATGTACCATAGTTTCTTGATCCATTCATTTGTAGATGGGCACTTAGGTTGTTTCCAGCACTTGGCTATTGTGAATTGTGCTGCTATGAACATAGGAGTGCATACATTCTTTTGAATTGGTGTTTCAGGGTTCTTAGGGTATAATCCCAGTAGTGGAATTGCTGGGTCAAAAGGCAGTTCCATTTTTAGTTTTCTGAGGTAATTCCATACTGTTTTCCACAATTGCTACACCAGTCTGCATTCCCACCAAGAGTGCACTAGGGTTCCCTTTTCTCCACATCCCAGAGATATCAGATATCTTTAAAAAGTCATTTACAAGTTACTTTTTCATTTATCTGTTAAATTTGGATTGCTAATATCATGTAAATGTATTATTTTTTCATCAGTTTTAAAAAAGTGGCATTTATAAGGAAACTACTCAACAAAAGAAGCGAGGCGATATTATTACTATTAGTTTTACATTTTCATTTTCTGTTTCTACTAAGAACTTTGAATTGAGTATTAAATACTCAATATAATAAATTATCAATGACTTTATATTTATATGAGCTCAGATAAAATCTCCAAAATCTTGTAGTTGTTTATAGTTTATACTATTTCAATACTTCTCATGAATATATTTTCCATCAGAACTTTTACTCCTTCCATAAAATAGTCACACTTTCTGAGTGCTGTAAGTTTTTCAAACACACAGCAATTTTCATAGCATTATATGAAAATAAAATGGCAGATTCATAGAAAATTAGGTGTAGTTAAAATTGAATTCCTATGATTAATGAAGTCTGCAAAATGACTAGGAGTAAGAGCCATAAGATAACTGTCTCAGGATAAAATTTCATCACTTTTTAATACGTAGAATATAATAATCTCATCAAATTTACCAGCAAAATGTGTTTCAATGTTTTCATGGTATTTAAGAAACAAGCTCAGCATTCTCCTTTGCATTATAATTTAGATGTATTTGTTCTATATTTTCAAAATCCAGAATTTTATGTCTTCATAAATCTGTGGTTTAGATGCCCTGCCATACTATAATGGAATAAATCACATTTATCAGAAATGCTTACTACAATCAATCCCAGAGTTAATTTTTAAAAGTTACTTTCTTTATACCCCTGGTACCTGCTTCAACAGCAACAAAACAAGACAAACATTAGGGTATTAAGGCTGAATATGTACAGATAGGGGATCCTAAGTCTGTTTTAATGAGATACATATACATTTCAACTGCCTAAAATATTTGTATGCCTAAATATAGCTTTGATGTTTTAGGTTCGGGAAATGTTCACTCCAACATTTATGGAAATAGGCTAACATAGCTTGAGGCCTCTGGAACTTGACTACCTGGCTTCAATTCCTACTGTCTCACCTCTGGCAAAATGTGCGCTCTGTGAGAATACATTTGTACTCGTTTTGTTCACTGTTGTATTTTAGTGAAATAAAACAATTAGATGAACTTAAAAGTTTAATGATATATTACAGAAACTCAATATATTTCTTACCATATGACAGAAACTTAGCCAAGATTTTATAAATGAGCGAAATAATAACTGAAGTCCTTACTGTGCCCATTTAGTTTACCATCATGGCTGTATCAAATTATCACTATCTCAATGGCTTGAAAGAACGAATTTATTATCCTGCAGTTCTGGAGGTCAGATATCTGAAACAGGTCTCAGCGGGTTAAAATCCATGGGCCAGCAGGGCTGTAGTCCCGCTGGGTGCTAGAAGGGATCGTTTGTGTCTTTTCCAGGTGCTCGAGGCTGCCTGCACTTCTTGGCTCAGAGCTGCCTTTTTCCTTCCGAACCAGCAATGGTTGGTTTAGTCTTTCTCACGTGTCACCACTCTGATGCTTACTTTTCATTTGTCTCCTGCTTCTTTTAAAGATCCTTGTGATTATATTGAGTCCACCTTAATAACTAGATAGTCATCCTTATTTTGAAGGCAACGGACTGATTAGCCTCATTGATTCTATATGCAATTCAATCCTCTCTTGCCATCTATGTAACATATATTTACAAATTTCAGGGATTACAATGTGGACATTTTGGGACAGTTATTCTGCCTACACTTTGTCATTCAGCAGTTATGCAATAGTAGGTTAATTATTTATTTAAACACTTTGTACTAGTTTTGTGTCTATAAAATGCAGCTCCTAAGAATACCTATTTCATCAATTTTTATATTGAGTTATTACAGATAAATATCTAGGAATAGTATCTAGGACACTGTAGCACACAGTAAATGTAGCTATTATTATAAGTGTTGTTTTGAAACAAAGATTATATGTTAAATAATTTAGTTCCACTCTTGCTTAAAGGAGAATGGATTGATGACTTCAGTTTACAATTCTTTGAACACTTAATGCCATTCAGTCTTTGAAAATGGAAAGTTAAATGAAATTTTAAGGTTCTACCCTCAAAAGGAAAATCTTCCTGGCTTTACATGCTGAAGAAAATCATCTAAAGATATTATGAGGACAGATTAACCTGTTTATGGAGTAGATGAAGTAGTGAAACTCTTAAGCAACATATGTAAACATAACAAAAATAGATAATCTTCAAAAATAGGAAGTTTGGGGACGTTCTCTCACATGTTTCTGAAATAACAGGTGTAAATGTGACACAGGAGGGACAATGGTCTTGGGGAATTAATGATTCATGAAGAATGAGTGTTTAGAAAATTGAATTATTCTTTTGGACTTTCAGATAAACCAACAGAAATATCCCTACATCTGTGCTAGGGAAACGTGAGATATAATAATGACGGCTGTTCGTAACTACAACTAAAGATTGCGTGCTCATTGTGTAGCAAAGGGGAAAAGCGGGAAACAACCATTTCCTCAAGATGGAAATAATTTTATGCAACTTCACTAAGTAAGAATTAAATAATTCTTAGTGATTTTTAGTGTCCTTTTAATTTGAACTATGGGTTTATGTGTTCTTCAGTAATCCTCTAAAATATAATATTCAGTATTCTATCTGCTTTATTTTATTTCCCCTGAAAGAAAAAAATTTGAACCATAACTGTATTCATATCCCAGACTGCTTTATGTTTATAAAAACACATTTATTTTTAAAGTAAAATTTCATTTCTTAACAAGGAACGTAAACTTAGGGAAAATTGATTTTAAAATGCAAAATCTTTCTGTATTGTTTATTCAATTATTTTCTGGATACATTACTCAAAATATAATTTCAGTATTGCTTCTCTCTTTGAATGAGAGAGAATTATATTTCCAATACAACATGTGTGAATTTTGATCATGCATTTAATTTCACCAGGCCACATTTTTCTCATTTGTTAAATAGCATATTATTACTTTGCCTTCCTCTGTTATCATTGTAAATATCAAATGAAATAATAGATGACAGAACTTTGGGACCAAAATAGTTTACACACATAAATCATATTTTTTAGTATTTTAGTCCTTCCATTAGCGGGTTAACTGTTCATTCACATTTCCTGCAGAATAGAATTTGGCAGTTGCATGGGGCCTCAAATTTGAAGAGGCACACAGGGGTGGTAATGACAGTCATCAAACATGTGAAGACTTTCATGTTTTAAATATAACCATTTTTTAATTTTCTGTTACAATGTGATCTTGAATTTCTCCCAACAAAGAAGTGGTTATGAAGAGTTACGAAAACAGAAACAAAACCAATAGCTGGAAGCAGACTTTGCTCAATACCTTAATAGTCTGCATTCATTCCTATTACCCCATTACTTTCATTACCGCTGCCACCACTGCCACTGCCACCAGTAACAGTAAAACCCCAGCTTCGTCATGCCGGAAAGTTTTCCAAATGCTTATAACAAATTATTAAGTACAAATGTAGTGATTTTTCATCTTTAGAACACCTGTAATCTTATTTACTTAATTTAAAAAAAGTTTATACTAAAACTAATATTCCTACTTACTTTAGCTTCTTCTTGAGAATTCATATGCTGGAAAGAATGGATATGATATGACTAGTTTAACTTTTTTCTAGTCCTCATGAAACTGTAAACAACTATGGAAGTTTTACAAAGTTTATCAGTATCCTGAAATAAGCGCTTTGGTCCACCCTTGGTTTGCTAATTACATTTTGGGAAAGACAAAATGCATTTTTAAACCCATTTTGCAGATGTAAGAATAGAAGCTTATAGAGGTCAAGTAACATGTCCAAATTCACACAGCAAGTTAGAGGTAGAGCTTTCTTTTCTGTGTAAAATTTGCAATACAGCAACCTGTGAGTTTATGTCCCAAGGTGTGCCCATTCAAGAACCATCTCTAGGGATTTTTTCAGGCTGGCTCCCTGTATTGAGAAAAAAGACAAGACCAGATGTCCACTTAATCCTTTATAAACTTTGAAATGTCAAGCAAGAGAATTTATGTTATTTGTCCTTGGATTGCACATTTTATTTCTCATATATCAAGCTATGCTTTTGTTTGAGAGCATTGTGACATTTATTAATTATCCAAGCTGAATTCTCATTTTCAGTAAATGACACCTTACACAGTGGGGCCATGTCAAACAGGGGCCTTGACTGGGGACAAATGTCAGTGTGGTGAGGCCCCTGCTGAGTGTTTAATAACTACAAATGGAGTGCATCGTCAGTGCTAGAAAGCATCGCTCCATCACCCAGTCGGCTTCCTTTGTAAGTAAAGATAAAACGACTTGGACAATCTGTACTAAATCCATCAGCTTTAACTGTAAAAGCACCAGGCAGGACAAGATTTCTTCTAATAGAGTAGATGCTGAAGAGCACAGAAGAACAAAAAGGTTGTTATCTAATAAAAAATGAAATAATTTCATTTTGGTCAATGACTACACAATATCATGACTTTGGAAAGTCACTCTATTCACAAGCTGTTTTGAGCCCTACTGATTCTCTGCCTATGGTGGAGGTATGAAACTGGGGAGATGCGCAAATACTATAAAGCTATGTATGTATTGTAAATAAGATGAGCATATTATACATAATAAAAAGGTGACATAGTGTCATTGTGGCAAGAGGTCTTTCTTTTAGCAAAAGCTCCCATGTTTTTGACATTGTCCTAAATGATGGCTCAAAAAAAAAAAAAATCCCACAGTCCTTGGAAAGAATTATAGGTAAATAGGAAGAAGATGGATTAAACATAAAAATGCTATAAATATTTTATTACATAAATTACAAGCTATTTGTTAAATGAATATTATCTTTAATTCTTAAAATGATCCTGTTGAAATAGGTAGTATTATAACATATTTAATGCTCAGCAGATTTCAGGGACACCAGATTCAGTCAGAATAAGGAAGATAGGAATCTATGATCCTGTCATACACCGCTGTGGCCCCACTCTGGCAGTCTCCAGGAGGGTCAGTGTGACCCACTGACCCTTGCCAACACACACACACACACACACACACACACACACACACACAGAGTAGGGGATATTCATGGAAAGAACTACAGTACATGTGTACATGTGGCACATAGAGAACATTTAGGCTAACACTGAAGTATCACTGGAAGAAGCCAAAGTTGACATAAAGTTAATGCATGGGTGAGGGGCGGCGGGGAGAGAGAGAGAGAGAGGGAGAGGGAGAGAGAATGAGAGAGAGATCAAATATCTTGGTATGAGAATATCAGGAATGTCATTGTCTTGGCTGACCCTGAATCAATCCTGAAATCCCCATTATTTGAGCTTCTTTCTATTCTGCATTCTGTTGCCTCAGATGTTAAGCCACCATTGTTAGGACTCTTGATTCTCTTTAGTAATCAATAATGATCATATATTCTATTATTTATATTAGAGTATTAAAGTTAACATGGACTTGAGGAACCAGCAGGTTTGGGTTGGAATTCTCATCTTTCTCCTGCTTGTCGAATAACTTGCACTATGTACCTAGTTTCTTGCATTGTCCTTATTTTTATAATGGGGACATCACTACTTCTCATGGGATGGCTCTGGGCACAAAAGGCACTCTGCCCTAATGATAAGTAGTGAATTCTTTTCATTGCATAAGCTAGACAGAGCACTTTTGCCTTGTCCCACCAGTTATTGTCAACTTAGGTGACAGTAAGAGAGTGGTCTGTTCTCCTACAGCCGAAATAACTTGCAAGTTATATCAGTTCATTTTTTGCAGCTCATGACAGATTTTACAATCTTTTAAATAAACAAGTGACAGCAACATATAAATATCCTTACTTAAAACTGAAGCGGCAGACACAGGGAAAAAAAGAGCACCTGAAAATGTAGGGTAACTCCATGAAATCAATACATAAACAGATGCAGCTCTAAAATTAGACCTATCTGTTTATTGCATTTATTATAATGAAACATCCATTTTTATGTTCTTTCAAAATTATGAAGACATTTATTTTTAATAAGGAAGAATTTTATGGAGAAATATGTGTAGGAAAGAAAATAATGCATATTTTTATCTATCCTCTGGTCTAATAATGTAGTGAATATAATTAATACAATGAATTTAAGAAAATGTCTTATTTCTGAACAATAAGGAAAAGCCGCTTTTCAGGAGTCCACCCTATGAGTCAGAAGATGGTGTTCTTTTCGTAAAAAACATAATAGGATCTCTAATCTTCAGAAACATCTAGCGACCTACTTATACTTAAAGGGATGGGAGTAGGCCAGCCATTTTTTGTTCTCCTGACTCAATACCACGTAGGCTCCTCAAGCTTTTTCTGAATTTAGCTTTCTGTTAAAATTGTAGCTGAAAGAAATAAGAATCTTCTTTGTCACCATTCCAGAAACCTAATTATTAGCACTAATGACTATGGTTGTGTCTCTATATTTTGACATCAGTTTATTAAAATAAGGGGGAAAAAACAGGGCTCTAGTCATTAACAATCAGTAATGGTTTAGCTGCCATGTCTAATTTAGAAAAAAAAAAACACTGTCTTTAAAACAAATACTAAAATATGCTAAATTTCTTTCGAAATGTTATAAGAGCAATGCTAAATATTTTTTAATTAGTATTTTCTAGATATTTTTGTTCATAAGAATACCACTGTGCTTTGTCAGTATTATCTAGAGGATTTTAAAACATGGCATGTCTTCTTTAACTTGTCAGATATATGGAAATATAAATATGAAAGTTATTATGCATAATTATTCATATTTACCTATATGAATATTTTAAAAAGAAATTCATTGAAAAGAAAGAAAATGGAACAAAGAAACTAGAGTGATGTTTTCTTCAATGTAGCTGACTTTATTCATAGAGCTCCATTTTTAATGTAAAATGTGTATCCCATATTGTGATATGTTTCATATGTATCTTTGTGCTAACAAAACCACAAGCAGAGCAGGGTCAGGATAAAATTGAAAAGACAAAGTTTATGTTTCCCAGACTGTTTATCCACCTTGAACTCATATTGGAGCGTATTATCATTCTTTTATGTTATATTCAGTGTTGTATGGAGATTTAAAAATGGTTAAACATCGGCAAATATGACATTTTAAAGTGCTTTGATGCTTATCTTCTAATTATTCCCAATAAGGGAGTTACTGTTTTCAATCAAGACAGCACTTTCTTTATCAGGAAAGACGCACCAGAGTATGTGAAGTCTAAAAAAGCTAAACTCATAGAAACAGATTAAACTGGTAGTGTCCAGGGACTCAGGGGTGTGGGAAATGTGAAGATGCTGGTCAAAGACTATTAACTTCCAGTTATAAGATGAATATGTTCTGAGAATCTACTGTACAGTGAGATGACTATAGTTAATAAACTATATTGTATACTTGAAAGTTGCTAAGAAAGTTGTTTCAAATCTTCTAACAACATACATAGGAAACAACTATGTGACGTGATGGATATGTTGACTAACTGTATTATAGTAAACATTTCACAGTATATGCGTATAACAAATCATCACATTGAACATCTTAAACTTACACTTTATTATATGTCAAATACATCTTAATAAACCTGGAAAAACAAGATATATAGGGGTATCATTTTCTTTTTGCCAGTGGAAGTATCATTTTCTTTTGCCAGGAGTTAATTTTTTTTTAACATCTTTGTCTTCTTTTCTTAAATATTTTATTTATTTATTTTTAGACAGAAGGGAAGGGAGGGAGGAAGAGAGAGAGAGAAACATCAATGTGTGGTTGCCTCTCACGTGGCCCCCACTGGGGACCTGATCCACAACCCAGGCATGTGCCCTGATTGGGAATCAAGAGGCGACACTTTGGTTCACAGTCTGCGCTCAATCCACTGAGCTACGCCAGCCAGGGCTGCCAGGAGTTAATTTTGAGGATGTATTAACCTAAGCCTAACTTGAGATCTAATAAAATAATTCCCCCAATATATAACATTTTTCAATAAAAGTAATCTTTATAAACAAATACTTCTATATCTCCCCATATGAGACTCCAGTTGCTCCTTTCTTATTCTGCCTGATATTATCCACAGGACACTGAGATTTTTTTTGCCTTGTTTTTTTTTCTCTTTGTTCTTTGTATGGAAAAGATTCAATTTTTAAATGTTCAGGCTCACTGATCTTCACTCCGGCGGTGTCTAACCTGTGAAATTTTTATTTCTTATTTTTTGTCCCTTTTTTTATATCTTCACATACTTAATTAAATTTGTATATTCTCTTATGGCCCTGAATTTATGGAGCATAATTAAAATAAGTGTTTTAAATGACCACGTCTCTTAATTATTTCACTTTTGTCATTCTGATTCTCTATTAGTTAAGAATGCTTCAAGTTATGAGCTGCATTTTCCTCCTTCTTAGGTCTAGTGATATTTTGTTGGGTGCCACATAGTATGAATTTTGTATTGTTAAGTGTTAATGTTGTAGTCTTCTGAGAGTACAGGACTTTTCATCTAGTTGATAAATAACTTGCAGATCAATTTAATATTTTCAAAATTTCTTAGGTTGAGCCTACAAAAGGGTATATTCTAGGGATAATTTAGCCACACTTTGGAGTTACAGCCTTTCTGAGGTCACTACTGAAGGCCCCATGAATTAGATAAAGTCTCTCTTCTTTGATAGTGGTAGTTGGTCAATCTTTGCACTGCAGTCTCAGAAAAATTTTCAGTTCGTAGGTGAGACTCTCTTCTGGCTTCTATTGTCTAAACCTTTTCATTCATTCTTTGTTTTTCATTTACATGTCCTATTTATTTATTTATTTGATTAAATCTTTATTATATTTCTTTCCATTACCACTTAGTCCCATTATACCTCCCCCCCCAGCATTTACCAGAACATCATCCATGTCCATAAGCCCTTTTACGTTTTTGTTCAGTCCTGCTACTCCCTAATCTCCCTCCACCTAATAGCTGTTACCTGCTCTCCATCTATCAATCTGTTCCTATTTTCCTTATTAGTTCAGTTTATTAGATTCCACATATGAGTGAAATCATATGGTATTTGTCTTTCTCTGACCAGCTTATTTCATTTAGCATAATGTTCTCCAAGTCCATCTATGCTGTTGCAAAGGGTAATATTTCCTTTTTATGGCCGAGTACCATGTGGCCATTGTGGAAATGTCCCGTAGTTGTTTTATCTAGTCATCTACTGATGGACACTTGGGCTGCTCCCATATCTTGGCAATTGTAAATAATGCTGCAATGAACATTGGAGTGCTTGTGTTCTTTTGAATTAGTGTTGTTTTGGGTTCCTTTGGATATATTCCCAGAAGTAAGATCACTGGGTCAAAAGGCAGATCCATTTTTAGTATTTTAGGTATCTCCATATTGCTTTCCACAGTGGTTGCACCAGTCTGCATTCCTACCAATGGTGCAAAAGGGTTCCCCTTCCTCTGCAACCTCACCAGTACTTGTTTGTTGATTTATTGATGATGGCCATTCTGAGAGGTGAGAGATGGCATCTTATTGTGGTTTTAATTTGCATTTCTCTGATGATCACTGACATTGAGCATCTTTTCATATGTCTATTGGCCATCTGTATGTCCTCTTTGGAGAAATATCTGTTCAGGATGGAATCAGTGTCTCAAGTGAACTAGTTTATTGCTTATCTTGGCTGTCATGCCTAGCCAGAGACTTTCTTTATTTTTAAGTATATTTTATTGATTATGCTATTACAGTTGTCCCAATTTTTTTTCTCCTCCTTTTCTCCCTCCTCCTTGAACTGCCCCCCTCACCCTCCAGCACTCTCCCCAACAACAGTTCATGTCTCTGGGTTGTACATATAAGTCCTTTGGCTTCTCCATTTCCTATGCTATTCTTAACCTTCCCCTGACTATTTTGTGCCTATTTATTCCCTGTACCTCTTCCCTCTTTCTCCTCCTCTCCCTCCCTACTAACAACCCTCCATGTGATCTCCATTTCTGTGGTTCTGTTTCTAATGGTTTGCTTAGTTTTTGTTTTTTAGGTTTAGTTGTTGATAGTTGTGGGTTTGTTGTCATTTTACTGTTCCCCATCATATTCACCCTACTCTGCTCTTTCACTTTGCTTTCTTTCTTTTGCTCACTCCCATGCTCCCTCTCTATAAAGTCTCAGGTGAAATTTAGGAATCAGAACAGACATATAAAACTAGTATATTTCCTACCTCATTAGTTTTTGTTTATCATTATTTCAATTGTATTTGATAATTATTTTCTTTACTAGACTTATTGATGCTTCTTATATTTGTTACTTATATTATTATCCCTTGATTATTTTATACTTCTATAGTAATGTTTTCTGCTAATGAATAAGTTGAAAACAGAGAAAAATGAAATCAATTTGATTTTTCAAGGTTATATTGACACTGTATATGTTTCAAAACAAACACTTTTGGTTTCTAACCCTGAAATCTTTATATAGAGAAAATCCACTGCTATTCAATGAATCCAATTTTAAAAAAAAGGAAAAATTAAATCCATAATATTAGAGCAACTATATCGTATTTATTAAATTATTTACTCAAGTGTAATTTATTATGTGAATATGCTCTAGAATAATATGAAAGCTATAATTGTTTATAAATAGCTTTCAAATTATAATGTTTTTTACTGAAACTATGATTTATAATTTGAGAAACAATGAAATAGTTAGATAATTAAAGAAGTTTACAAGTGAAGCTTTCTAATCTATCAGTTTACAAATACAGATAGTTTTATGAGTTTTTTGATTAAATGCATATTTATGGATAAGAATCCAAAGCGTAAGACTAGAAATATTAATAATGGCTTTTCACTTACTATATGTCTTCTGTAAAAAGTCAATTTCTTTCTTATGTTCTCTGTATGAATAATGAAATAACATGCTACAAATTATTTTCATGAGTATTATTTAATGGCTATCAGATAGTATATATGTAAATGCTCCCTGCATTAGCATCATAGATAATTCATTGTCTAGCTGAGCTTTTATCTCAATTCAAATTCACTCAATAACCATGAACATCCGTCATTAATAAATCATCAAGTTGTCTTCTAATAGAATAGGTTTTATTTCTGCTTTTCATATAAATCCTTCTAACATAAACCCCTGATGACAGTGGTCTATTATGGTCTAAATACTTTCACTATCCATCACGGCTATCTATTGCTTAATAACAAACCACCACAAAACTCAATGGCTTAATACAATAATTATAGATTGGAACATGATTCTGTGGGTTTGTGATTTGGGCACCAATCAGTTTGGCTAGCTAGTTTCTGCTCCACATCCTGCCTGCTGGGCCCACTCAGGATTTGTAGTCACCGGGTTGCTGGGCTGGGCTGTGTGGCTGCAGGGGTAGCTACTCTCATGTGTGTGGCCTCTGTTGGTTGGCAAAAGTGCGACAGCTGACCTTCTCTCAGCACATCAGCCTGTGTTCATAGTCTATCGTCATTATATCTCTCATCCTGAAAGATTCTATCCTGAGCCTCAGCACAGGAAGTGATGGTCTAAGAGGACAAAAGCAAAAGCCACGAGATCGCTTAAGTCCTGGATTCAGAAGTCATACAATATTTCTTCAGACACAGCATGTTGGTCACAGCGAGCCCCAATGACGGCCCACATTGAGGGCTGGGTAAATAGACTCTACTTCATTATAGAAAAAAATGTAGGTATAGTTCATCTACCATACTATTAATTTTTAAAACCACTTTTTATTTGAAATAATGCCATAGATTTCCCTATCAAGATTAATATCAAATATCTATTCCCAAATGCAAATTCTTTCTCCATTTAATGCTTTCAAAAGGTTTTAGGAAAAAGAAAAAAATTATTAGCTTGTTTATTTAAATATAAAGTGAAGTAAAATCACTTTTTGATTTAGAAGATTGTAGATTAAACTCTATTGTTTATTAGTCATGTGAATAAATCAAAGCATGTAATTTATCTGAGTCTTTCCACATTAATACAATAGATATAAGATATAATTCTTGCACCTTGGTTACAAAATATATAAATCCAGTTTAGAAACATAGATAATTCATAAGGGAGAATTTAAAATGCAGAAAGTGTTCTTCAAGTGTAAAGTAGTAATTTTGTTCCCATGAGGCCATACTCACCATGGGGAATTTGCAATACACACACAACCTACAACTACTATATGTTTCACTGCTGCCAATTGCATTTTTTATTCTTTTTATGGAAGATGGTGTTGCATTGTAATGTATGTCAGGTTTTTCTTAGGTCTTTATTTGGAAAATTTCTACTCACCAAAACATCACAAAAAGCCTGTCAATACTTTGGATAAATACTGTTGTAGGGAGCCCTGGCTGGTGTAGCTCAGTGAATTGAGCGCGGGCTGCAAATCAAAGGGTTGACAGTTCGATTCCCAGTCAGGACACATGCCTGGGTTGCAGGCCAGGTCCCCAGTGGGGCCCGCGTGAGAGGCAACCACACATTGATGTTTCTCTCCCTCTATTTCTCCCTCCATTCCCTTCTGTCTAAAAATAAATAAATAAAATCTTAAAAAAAATATTGTTGTAGGGCTTTTGGTCCTTTGCTGACGTAGAGCCGATTTAGTCTAAGACCTACTATGACTGTTTCCTTTGATCACCCTCTGCATTTTCCTCTGCTGATGGATGATGGAAATACACTGTCACCTGGATCGTTCTCCTTGTATATTGCTCACAATTCAGTGGTCCTCCCTGCCTTTCTCCCTGTGAAATGGTGCTTTGAGATTGATCAAGTACTTTTAAGAGCCTTTCAGATTATTTTGTTTTGTCTTTGTGAATACTTTGATATATTGTTACCATTTCCATTTTATAAATTATAAAACTAAAGTCATGGCATTCAGTAAAATTATCAGAATATTGATAATGATTTCTTTTCATGCTTTAGCAATGAAGTCCTTTGAATCATATTTACATTTTTAAAACTAAACAATTTTATTAAAATATATATAAAAGTAATATATGTAAATTATATGAATTCAGATGATACAAAGGGAATAAAAACCAAAATCAAACAAAACAGAGCTAATAATCACATTAGGAAGATAAAATCGCTGCTAAAATTATTGAATGTTTATATTCAGGCTATTTGAATAAACGTGTGTGTGAATCTGTACACACATAGAACTATCTACGTAGTATAGTTTATACTGTGCATATGTGATTTTCCATACTTTAACATAGTGAATGAATTGATAGATATTATTAGAAATTTACAACCAATATATTTTAAATTCTGTGTGATATTTCATTACATAGATAAAGTGAAACTGATTTAATACTTATCTTAAGTTTAAGCATTAGGTTTCCTCCTATCATTTGGTATGAAATTCCATTTAAGTTTTTGTACGTATGTATATCTTTATGTACATTGCAAATTTCATCACAGTAGTCTTTTGAAACAGCTTTATTGGCATATAATTTATATATGTTCTGATTGAATTCAATGGCTTTATTCATACAGTTGTATATTATCATAATATAATTTTAGAACATTTGTGTTTTCCTGCCAAAATACCTTCAATTACACCCCATGCCTATTCTTCATCCTTAGGCAATGATCTTTCTAAACAAATTTGTATATTCTAAATATTCGTGACTGCCTTTTTTCAGTTAGCACAAAGTTTTCATCCATGTTGCAGCATGTATCAGTTCTTCTTCCTATTGAACAGTTATATTCAATTTTATGGATATACCACAAGCCTTTTGCCCAGTCACCCCTTGATACATATTTGTCATTGTCCTCCCCACATTTTGAATGTCAATGCTATTTTAAGTACGTATGTGTGCATTTTTATGTCGACATTTTTCCACACATCCAGAGAAGTCGCTGTGTGACATAACTCAAACTTAACATTTTAAGTGACTTCCAAGCTGCTTTCAAAGAGACTACAACTTTACATTTCCAAGGGTAGATCCTTATGTACAGGATTACTGAGGCATTGGTTAAAACTACTTTAAAAACTCTTGGTACATATTGATAAATTGCTTTCAAAAAGAACATTAGAAATGTATATATCTGCTTCTAAAGAATTTAGTATTCACTCTCCATTACTGAAAATTAACTTTAAAATAAGTGTTAATTTGAGAGACAAAAAAGCATTTTGTCAAAAGTCATTAACGTTGAGTTTAATAGTTCTGTAGGTTTATTTAAATTATAAATTTCTTCTGTCATTTTTCCCTTTAGTATACCTCTTGTATTAGTGTATTCATATCTATTTGTAGCAAAAAGTTCCCACACTTTACAGTCACTCTTTTCATTTTGTATATGGTATATTTTTATGTAAAGTGGTTTATATTTCTATTTATTAATGATTTCAGGATTTTATGTCAACATCTTAACCATTGAATTATGTGTTCAAATTATTTGAATTAACCTCTTTATTTTCAAATAACTGTAGATTTACATGCAGTGTTAGGAAGTGATTATCTCATTGTGGTTTTAATTTGCATTTCTCTGATGATTACTGACATTGAGCATTTTTTCATATGTCTATTGGTTATCTGTATGTCCTCTTTGGAGAAGTGTCTATTCAGGTCCTTTCCCCATTTTTTAATTAGATTGTTTGTTTTATTGGTGTTGAGTTTTGGAAGTTCTTTATAAATTTTGTATATTAACTCTTTATCAGATGTATTAGCAAATATGTTCTCCTATTCAGTAGATTGTCTTTTTATTTTGTTGATGGTTTCCTTAGCTGTGCAAAAAAAATAATAATAATTTCAGTTGGATATGGCCCCATTTGTTAATTTTATGGAACTACCTTATATCCCAGTGATTCCAATTATGGGAATTTATCTGAAGAAACCCATAAGAATAATTTGAAAGAACACAAGCACCCCTATGTTCATTGCAGTGTTATTTAAATTGCGAGATACGGGCCCGGTTGGTGTAGCTCAGTGGATTGAGTGTGGGCTGGGAACCAGAGGGTCCCAGTTCGATTCCCAGTTGGAGCACATGCATGGGTTGCGGGCCAGGTCCTCAGTGAGGGCCATGTGAGAGGCAACCATACATTGCTGTTTCTCCCCCACTCTTTCTCCGTCCCTTCCCCTCTCTCTGAGAATAAATAAATAAAATATTTTAAAAAAATAAATTGCAAGATACGGAAGCAGCCCAAGTGTCCTTCAGGAGATGAGTGGATAAAATACCCATAAGACATTTATAAAATGGAATATTACTTGATCATAAAGAATAAAATTTTACCCTTTGTGACAGCATGTATGGACTTGAAGAGCATTATGCTAAGTAAAATAAGCCAGTCAGAGAAAGATAAATCCTATTTGATTTCACTCACATGTAGAATCTAATTAACAAACTGAACTAAGAAGCAAGAAGAGACAGACTGATAGAAAGCAGGCTGACAACTTTGGGGGAGATTGTGGGGGGGGGGTGGAGGGACCAAGCAAAAAGTAAAAAAGACTCATGGCTATGGACAACAGTGTAGTGCTTCTGGTGGGAGGAAGGCGGTATAAGGGGGATAAATGGTAATGGAAAAATAAAATAAAAAATAAATTTAAAAAAAAAACTGCAATCTGCTTACACCTGCTAGTGACTACCATCAATAAATCAGCAAACAGCAATGCTGGAAAGGATCTAGAGAAAAAGGAACCCTAGCACACTGTTGATGGGAATGCAGACGGGTGCAGCCACTGTGGAAAACACTGTAGAGTTTCCTCAAAAACTAAAAATGGAACTGCCTTTTGACCCAGAGATCTTACTTCTGGGAATATATCCTAAGAACCCTGAAACACCAATCAGAGAGAACATATGCACCCTTATGTTCATAGCAGTGTTATTTACAATATCCAAGACCTGGAAACAGCCCAAGTGCCCATCAGTAGACAACTGATTAAAGAGCTGTGGAACATTTACACATGGAGTACTACGTGGTTGTATAAAGGAAGGATCTCTCACCCTTTGCAACAGCATGAATGAACCTGGACAATGTCATGCTAAGCAAAATAGGTCAGTTAGTAAAGATGAAACCAGATGATTTCACTGATATGTGGAATCTAATGAACAAAATAAAATCAGAGGCATGGATATACAGAACAGACTGACAAATCTCAGATGGGAGAGAGGTGGGGTGATTGGAAGGGATTAAAAAAAAAAAACATAAATGCGTATTTGAGGCCTGTCTAGAAAAAGTCCAGTCATTGTTAATATAGCAAGAATGGTTTGTGTGACATGGATGTAACCTGGCAGCCAAGGAGAGTGGACTGGAATGTGTATGTATGAACAGGGATGACTTCACTTTATTAGTCAATGGGGTCAGTTGATGCCATTGAGTGAGCATGTGTACTGTGTGGCCATCACATTTAAAATGACTGAGCGAGTAGAGCAATGAGTTTACATCATTAAACATTCTTCCTTGGAAACTACTCAGAAAATTCAGAAGGCTTTCAGGGATGATTCAATAAAGGCACCACACATTAAAACGTGGCACAAATGCTTCAAACATAGCTGAGAATCTGTTGAAAGTGATCCAAAGCCTGCAGCAAGCAGAACACCTGAGAACGTTGAATGTGTACAGGCTGCAATCAACAGAGATCCATGACTGACTGTACGAGAACTAGAAGCTGAGCTGGGGATTCCAAACACGATTGTGTCTAAGATTTTGATGCAAGATTTCGGCATGAAGTATGTTGTGGCAAAATTTTTTCTGTGGCTTCTGCTACCAGAGCAGAAGGAACATTGTGCTTGCAGTTGCTCATGACTTGATTCAAACCACTACCAATAAACCAGATTTCCTACAGAAAATCATAACCAGAGTTAAGTGGTGGGACTATGTCTATGATCCAGAAATGAAGACTCAGTCATCTCATTGGAACCTGCTTGGTTCTCCACTCCTGAAGAAGGTACAGCAGAGTTGCAGCAAAATAGGGCGGACCGTCCTGGCAAGACATCAAATCACCCAGGAGACTCAACCCCCTACAGCCCAGATTTGGTGCCCGGCAACTTCTGGCTTTTCCCAAAACTAAAATCACCTTTGAGAGGAAAGAGATTTCAGACTGTCCATGAAGGTCAGGAAAATACAATGGGCAGCTGATGGTGATTACAACAAAGGGTTTTGCAGAGTGTTTTGAACAGTGGAAGAGAGGATGCAAGAACTGCGTGAGGTCCCAAGATGCCTGTGTTGAAGGAAACTGAGACTTTATTGTCCTATGTATGATGTTTCTGGTATTTTGTATCTTCTTCTATAAATGTCTCTATTTTTCATAGTGTATGGCTGGATACTTTCTGGAAAGGCCTCGTATTTTACTGAGCTCACCCATTCAATTGCTAAATTGTTAATTCATAAACACCTTTACAGACACACCCAGAAATAATGTTTAATCTGGGAATCCCATGCTGCAGTTAAATAGATATACAATTAGCCAACATGAGCTACTATGACAAAATTGTATAGACTCAGTGGCAGAAACAACAGACATTTATATCTCACAGTACTGGAAGCTGCGAGGTTTAAGATCAAGGTGTTGACAGATTCTGTCCACGATAAGGACCCGCTTACTGGCTTGTCGATAGCTGACTTCTCTGTGCTCAGATGGCCATTCCAGAGGGCATACACTTGGAGATAGAGTTCTTGAGACCTTGTGTCTCGTTCTCTTCTCATGTGACAATCCTAATGTAAAGGCACCACCCACATGACTTTGTTTAAACCTACTAATTCGCAAAGGCCTCACTTCAAAAATCAACACATTGGGGCTTAGGACATCAACACATAAATTTGGGGGAGATAGAAGCTTTCAGTCTATCACACAAAGTGATGCAAACCAGCTGTGGAAGTACTGATAGAGATCTCTAATACTCAAAACTGCTGAAACCTCTATCTCTCAGGAAAATTTTGGCATAAAGCTCGGCCAGCCATACCAAGAATAAGTATTCAGTATCTGATCGTCAATTTCCCTGTGACTTTCATGGATTGTGCTGAATTGCTTTTTTTTGCAAACTGAGATACACACACTGTAAGGAAATTTCAACATCCTTATACAAAAGATAAGAAAGTTGTTTTTTTTTTTTTTTTTTTTTCCTCATAGAGGTCACTGACATGCCAGCAGGGAGTACAAGCAGCTGAGGCAGTGATGGACTGACCAATTTTAATACATAGTATCCTCAGTCCACTTCTCACTCTCATTTGCTCACTGCTCTAGCTTGTGGAAGGAAATAAATGTAAATATTTCATAAACAAGTATGTATTTGTATCCTTAGTAATTTCTACCAGTATCATCTACCCTTTGGCATCTTGAACTGAAGATTTTTACCTGTAAACTTCATCTAACAACCACCATACAACAACCGCTAAAGAAAACACAGGTAGAAAACATAACTAATTCATAGGCATGAATCCATCTTTAATTTTGACAACTCATTTGATTGCCCAATAGCCCATGAAAGGAATCGCCATGGACGTTTTCATGGGCCCCACAGCATGTGCTGTCTTGCCGAGACCAATCTAGTTACTGACTCTTTCGAGTGTGTGAACAATCAGGTGATAGGAGGAACACTGAGCTCTCAATGTGGCACCATGACTCAAAAAGAAAGTATTTTTATTCTACTTTTGCCACAAACTTAGTGGCTTAAGACAACATGCATTTATTAGCACAGTTCTGTATTTCGTGGGACACATCATGGGGCAGAATTGAGAACAGACCTTTGGGGTCAGATTGACTCCACAACAGAGTCTTGAATTCCAACTCAAGAACCAGTTTTCTGAGACATCCTAGGCAAGCTGCTCAAACATTTCACTTTCTATACTTCTATAGAAACTGAATATACTTTTTATATTTCAGTTTATATTATCTATAAAATGTGAAAAATAAGAATTCTTCTTTCTAAAGGTACTAAGTACCTGACATAGTATTTTATAAACGTCACTTATAATTATAGTTATTATTGGTATTAAAGAAAAAAATCATGACCAATAAATAATATCAGTTGAAGAAACAACAAAATATGCTATCCCTTAACTATCAATTTCTTGGGCCATTGGTTTTATTTATTTTACTTTTTAGAAAGTTCAAAGTTATATTGCCTTGAGTTATAACATTCTAATATAATTATACTAATTTCTCTTCTAAGAATCATCTCATCATTTAAAGAATAACATGGCTGAGAGAGATATTTTGGGAGACATTCCTGGCAGAGCTGAATTTAAATCATCCTCCAAACACTATATTCTGCCCTTTTTTATTTAATAGTTTATCTGAAGTTACATTAAAATTAACCAAATGCTTTTATTGTATAACTATCAAGTATCAACTCTACCACATCCAATAAAGAACTAAAAACATTAAGATAAAGTCATTTGAAAATACAGTGTTAATTGAGACTTCCTATACTTATGAATAATCCATTATAAACAAACACCAATCTTAAAAACACTGCTCAAGAATATATGCAGTTATACTAAATACAAATAAGAAAGTACAAGGAGCTCATTTACTATGCTATAACCAATGGATGTAAAGGAAAATTGATTTTATGCTGTAGGTCTCTATACATAAATAAACAAATAAAAATCCAGGTTTTTTCCCCCTGCAGATAGGCTTAGATTCCTTGTACAAATAACAGATCACTCTATTCCATTCACCTCAGGATGGACTCTTTAGGAAAAGACTGATAATCAATCCTCTAATTTTATGGTAATTTTTCTACTTCCATTAATTTCCTAACATATTTAACATAAGCAGGAATATCTTTTCAGTCAACTGAGAAATTGAAGACTCAAGTAAAAATTCAAGAAAAGACACAATATGGTGAAGAACTTAAGTACCCCGTGTTGCTTTTGGTTCCCCATCTCTTCTTTGCTTAAAGCCCCATGCACGTTTCTTCTTTCTTCAAGCAACCTGTGAATTTTCAGCATCCTTTCTGATTTTTACAAAGTTATAGCAGGCATCACTTTGGCAATTTTTACACCAGGTTCTCAGGTAGCTAGCTGGTTGCTGAGTTCCTCAGCCTTCTCAGTTTTCTACTCTTCTACAGCCTGGTCTATGCTCTTTTCAAGGCCCGACTTCTCAGTTTTTTTTCTTTCTCTTTTTCATGGGGAGTTCAAACCCGTCCTTGACTCCAGAATACTGAATTCCTTCCACTGGGTTTCACTTGAGGACTGGTCATGATGAGCTTCTTCTACACTTCAATTTACCTTTTCAGGAATGTTTTTGTTCTTCTTCCTTTTGAATCTTGGATTTGAGATTTTCTGTTCAGAGTGTTTTTAATGCAATTCTTGAAATTTCTCCCTTACATATGTAAGGAATTCCAGAAGGACACTCTTCTTATACATTTATATTTGCCTGTGCTTCCAGCTGTAGGGAAATCTGAGATCTCTGTTATTGTAATGGTCCCAACTTTGTCTTCCTGTAAATTAAGCCCAGAGTTCACCAATGTGTCTTCATCTTGAAATCTCAACTCAACATCACTGTCATTCAGGCCAGAAGGTGGTGTCCACTGCGCATCTTTTCTTTAGTCAAGAGCCAGCTGCCAGGCAGCCATTGGTTTTAAAAGTATAAATTAAATCAGCCATACTCAAAATTTAAAAAAAAAGTCTTTTTAGCTGTGGTATAAATACCAATACCTGGATTCTACTTCAAGACTTTAAGTGATTTTTAAAAACAATATTTCCCATGATATTATAATAGGGGATTTCTTAATATATTTCCAGTTTATGCTTTTACTTATTAGTTAGTTTTGAAGGTGAGAAAATAACCTTGTGATTTCAAATATGAAGGTTTACATATATATCCTCTAAGAATTTAAATGAAATGAATATTTGTAAACTTTCAGCAATTAATTCATATTTAGAGTTCACTACTTGTTCCAATACCAGTGCCAGCTTTGGTTTATTTTTAAATTTTCCACATATGTATATTTGGGAACAAAACTGGTTTATTTACATACAATAATTTTGCTCCATAATATCCACAGGAAAAAGCATTTCAGATATTTCATTTAAATAAAATCAAATGCAAACAAAGTATGGTTTCTTTGGATGTATTTTGCCTAGAGGTTCTTGGAATGTTTATAGAAAACCCTTAACAAGATAACACATGGTAAGAGAAATATAGAAGTTGCTATTGTTAATATTGGAGTTCCAAGAAATAAATGTCCTCCAATACAGAAATTTTCAAATTCCTTATAAATATTCATATTTCCCCTTCTATGAATATTTATGGGTGCATATTTCTAACAATGTTCACTAAAACAGCCAAGAAAACATTCAGCTGAAAATCCCCAACTTAAAATATAGTAGAAATTCATCTTAAGAGAGAAATATTCTGCTTCTGTATATGATAGGACATGTGTGTGCATGTGTGTAGGGGATTAAAATTAGATTTAATGTTATCTCAAAAAATAACTAAAGAACACATAAATGATGTTGGTAACATTGAGGACATTTTAAAGTTTCGACTAAGTCACACTTTGTTCTGTACTTTATAAGTATTAGGCATTGTGTTGTGGCCTGGCAATAGGGAAGTAAGATATTGAACTTTATATATATATATGTGTGTGTGTATGTGTAAATGTATACATATTTCCTCTTTCAAAGCACCAAGTGATATATAGATATAGGTATAGATCTATAAATATCTGTAGATATCTATACCTATATCTATATCAGTATAGATATATAGAGAGGGAGGTGATGGCACTGAAATTGTTTTTTCTATTCTGACATGTAGTCGTTGAGAGAGAGAAGAGGGAGGGAGACAAACAGTATTTTAATCTCTTTCTATAACTATAGACTATCCCTCTGTGAAATTAAAATATTTATGAATTCATTTCTTAGATATAAATTTTGGCAACTGAGATTTTCAAGTGCTTAATTGTCTTACTGACATTCTTTTTTTTTATTTTAAAGATTTTATTTATTTATTTTCAGAGAGAGGGAGGGAGAAAGAGCAATGTATGGTTGCCTCTCACATGGCCCTCACAGGGGACCTGGCCTGCAACCCAGGCATGTGCCCTTGACCAGGAATCGAACCGAGACCCTCTGGTTCCCAGCCCGCGCTCAATCCACTGAGCTACACCAGCCAGGGCAAGTCTTAATAACATTCTTAAGGTAATGTTTAGCCTTGTGTCCCATAATTTCCATTCTTCTGACTTTTGCATTATTGTCAACCACCACGAGTGTTCTGACTTCTGAGGCCAGGGCCAGTGCAGTGTGGTGCTTTTTGGGTCATCTGATATGGGGCTGCTATTAATGATGTTGTGAGGGGGTAGAAGGAGCAAATGCATCTTTGAACAAAACAGAGAAATTTGCATTTTGTTCTGATGTTCATACTCTAGAATACTCATGTACTTTGTCATAAAGAAAAATCTAAACATAAAATTTATACAAAATATAAATGATTTGCTCTAAGAGTATAATAAGATACAAAAGACTATCAAGAAGGCCATTGGATTCATACACATTCTTCAAAAGGGGAAACAGAATCAGGAATCCTTATTCTCAAATTTAGTTTAAATGAGATGTCATTTGTCATTGTAAAATACTTTCACAAAATGTTCGAACAATGTCTTCTTTTCATTGAATAAAATAATGTGGTAGCAGAGTAAAGTCTCTGAAATTTCCTGCAATGCAAAAACTACTGCATGTGATTGAATCCTGTGTTCTCAAACTTGAATTTCATATAGAAACTGTTTTGTACTGATCATATTTCATTGATTAATTTCACTGTCTTCAGAAATTAATATTTCATGGAATAATTTTTGAGACATCTCAGTTTAGTCAATACATCCACACAAGATTCATTTAAACCTGCAAATAAGATCAAGACACTCCTGCAAAGATAAAGATAATTGAGAAATATATTCTACAGGGGAAAAATTGAGCAGAATGGTTATATTTCTCAATTATAACTTACAATCATCTGTTTTTCCCTTATCAATAATTATCCTCACTTGAATGAGTTATGGTTATAAAAATATAAGTCACAAAAGAATCAAATATATTATTAAGTTGTATGATAAATTTTATAACAAATTAATGTGACTTAAAATGCCATTAAAATTCTCTTTTTAGCATATGTTTTCCTTGTTGTTTATCTTAGGAGTAAAAACAGGAGTGTGGAAACCTTTGACCTCAGCTGTGTCTGTCCCGTATGATACTTACACTGAGGTAAAGGAACAGTGAAGTTTCAGGAACCAAACTCTGTTCTCTAGAGAGTCTCCCTCTAAAGTACTCAGCTTTCCGTATTTCTAACACTGGAAGCCAGCTCAGTGGAACCGTAAACCTACTTTTAGAGCTACTATCAAACTAGGAGCATGCATTTTAGAAAAAAAAAAGAAAATTTATATCTCATTAGTTAATGAACCTAAATTTATTTATGATGATTAAAAATTGTATTTTCAAAAAAAGACCTGAGGTTTTCAGTTTGATTCTTTGCAAGTTTGGTTATCATTGGTGATGACTGCATTAGGTTTTTCATGGATTACAGAAGGTTTTAATTGTCAGGAATACTAAATAACCCCACACTGTGCACTTGGACCAGCTCTTGCACTTTTATTTTGCGGGTCACTTGCATAACTGTCAGGAAGGCAAGCTATTAGAGTAGAATTAGTTTTGATTAAGCTTAATGTTTTCTCTCAAATGTTTTTAACTTCAGAGAAGATACTAATTTCTATCAATTGACTTGGTGTTCTATAACAAGGTAATCTGTACTCAAATCTATTAATTTTAACCTGTTTCTTAAAGATTCCAATTATTCTTTGTACTAGCAGGATTTTAAAAATGAGTCAGAAGAAGCAAAGAAGGACATGAGGTATTAAGACTAGCTACAATGCCTATATCTTAATAATTATTTCAACCCAGATAAAGCTCTATATTTCTTTTTTTTAAGGTTTTATTTATTTATTTTTAGAGAGAGGGGAAGGGAAAGAGAAAGAGAGGGAGAGAAACATTAATGTGTGGTTGCCTACTGGGGACCTGGTCTGCAACCCAGGCCCTAGATTGGGAATTGAACTGGCAACCCTTTGGTTCACAGGCCCATGCTCAATCCACTGAGCTATGCCAGGCAGGGCAAAGCTCCTTATTTCTTGAGTAAGAACAAAACCATAAAATGCGCATCCTTCTCTAGTTTATGCCACACAATATAATTATTAATATATGTTAAATATTAAGAATTACAATATTAAACAAAAACATGAAAGAGAGCTAAAAAATTAAGTACCAGGTTGAATTAGGGTAAATTTAGGTAAGAATCCTTGCTTATTTTTTTCATTTATTAAGTGAAGAAATAATCATTTGAATAAACATATGTAAACATATTAGATCAGATGTTGGTTCTATCCCTCGCTTTCCATTTCCACTTTTTTTTAAACTGAGAAAACCTATGTAAAAATGGAAAATGGGAAATTTAGTAAAAGTACTATTGATATGATAAAGTTTCAACATAAAAAGCTAGAGAGAAATAATGAGACTCTATCTCTCACCCCTCTCTCACTCAATCTGACCCCCTCTTGCTCTCCCATTTAAAAAAGAGGACACCTTTTCTGGAAATGAAAATTGGGGAGCTCTTCAGAAACTGTCCCTGACCTTCCCAACTAAAACGATGACAGATGGAGGCAAGATGTCTGGGCTCTCATTTCTTCTGACTGTTTAAAGAAGGTTATAGGAACTAAAATTTTCTCCTAGTATAGAAAGTCATGACACTTAAGTTCAGGTATGGCAATACACCTGAGTTTTATACTAGGTATTAGGAATAGCAAAGAAAAACCTCAGCAAAGAAAAGTCTCAGGATTTATAATAGAATTTAAATATCATGTTGCTAAGAGCTTCACAAAGACTTTCAATTTTTTTGTTTATTTTTTACTGTTAACACTTAAAGATATCCCCCATCTCCCCTCTTTGCTTCTCTCCACCCAATCCTCTCTTCCCCCGTCCTTCATCACATTGTTGTCTATGTCCATGGGCTATGCATACAAGGTCTGTCCAGAATGTATCCAGCCATGCAATGTGATAAATACAGACATTTCTTGAAGAAGATACAAAATATAATTAGCATTGTGTGTAGGACAATGACACCTCAGTCTCCTTCAAAGGAGGCCCCTTGGGACCTCACACAGTTCTCCCAGTTGCCATCAGCTGCCCCGTAGTATTTTCCTGAATTTCATTGACAGTCTGAAATCTCTTTCAAAGGCAATTTTAGTTTTGTGAAAATCCAGAAGTTGCTGGACACCAAATCTGGGCTGTATGGGGGCTGAGTTACCTCGGTGATTTGATGTTTTGCCAAAAAACTCTGCAAAAGATGTGATGCATAAGCGGGTGTGTTGTTGTGATGAAGCTGCCAATCACCAGTTGCCCATAGCTGCAGGCTTCTGAATCATCTGATTAGTTTCCATGGAGGATGTTCAAGCTTAACAAAACATTTGATGTGGATTTGTTGCTCTACTTGCTCAGTCATTTTGAATGTGATGGCCACACAGTACGCATGCTCACTCAGTGGCATCAACCACCCCTACTGACTAGTACAGTGAAGTTGTCATAGTTCACACATGAGCTTTCCAGTCCACTCTCCTTTACTGCCAGGTTACATTGGTGTCCAGTGAACCATTCTCATTATATTAACAATGGCTGGACTTTTTCTGGAAGAGATCTAAGGCCCAAAAGGATTGACTGTATACTGTGGACATAAGAATACCCAGATTTTTGGGAGCTTCTGATAGCAGGTCTTATTTGCTACCCAACTGTAGACATCAAGTGAGTGAGCCACCAAACTTCTCATCATGAGCTTAATTTTGACAGAGTCACTGAGTAAAGAATTGGGTAGCCTCAGAAGATTATATCATAAGAAATGTTATGTTCAGAATTGGCCCTTAAGAAGGCCCGAGGACAAAAGTAAGCAACAGAAATAAGTGCTCTCAACTCCCATGTTACCTATTGCAATTGCACCAATGCCTCAACCCATACTGACAGCCTCCTGGGTGGTTGATTCCCTGTGAACAGCTAACAGAGTAGGAAAAAGTCCTGGGCCTGGATCTCAGATAGAATGACACTGGGTTTGAGTGAACCAGATAGAGAATGCTGGTACACTACAGACCCATTCAAGGGCACCACTGGAAGGCAGAAGTGTGGGGCAGTGAACCAGTGGGCAGAGTTAGAGTGTTGGGCAGCAGCCTGGAGCAAGGATTTAACTGGATCCCTGGGTAGTGGTGAATGGATTAACTTCTGTCACGATTTGGAAGGAGCAAGGTGCCAGATAAAAGGAATGTTCACAGAGCTGTAGGAGTGGACATAGAGTGTGAGGATTGGTGTATCATGCATGTTCACCAGGGGGCATCACCTACTGTTACAGTGTGGTTTGTATGAGAATTTTAAAGGTGGTCCTTCACCTGGTGTGAAAGTGAATTTGTCTTAATAGTATGTTCATCTTTACTTTGTTAAGTTGTTAAAATCTTGTGATTAAGAAATTTCATAAATGTATTTATTTAAAACTTAGTTTATACCTGTTATTTATTATAAAATTTTACCTGCAAAGAAAGTATCTTAGTTTGCCTAGACTGTATCTTAGCATTCTCAAGAGAAAGAGAACCAATAGGATTTGATTTGTGCATGTGTGCAGTCATGTCATATATGTATGTGTGTTTGTGCAGTCATGTCATATATGTATGTGCGTGCACATATATGTTGTTGTATAAAGGTCCTCCCTCAAGGTTCATAGACACTTTCACATCAAAGGGGAGGCATGGCACTTAGGATTTCAGTTGGAAAGAAGACATGGAACTGTGTTTATGCATAGACAACATAACTGATTACATAGAAAATCCTAAAATATTTATAAAAATAAAAAACAATAAAATAACAATATGAAAATCAGTTGTATTTCTATATAATAGCAACAAACTGTTATGCAATAAAATAAAAATAATTCCATTTGAAATACTATCAACACACATAAGATACTTGGGAATGAATTTAGCAAAAGATGCTAGGTATGTCTTTCATAAAAATTATTAAAATACGAGAAATGAAGACAAATTACATACAATGTATATATTTAATACAGTGCTGGTTCTCTTTAATTTGACCAATATATCCATTGAGTCCCCGGAACAACTAAGATAAATTTTTAGAAGTTGGCAGTTTCATTAATTTAATGGAAATGATAAGGGCATAGAATAATGAAAGAATTTTGAAATAAAAAAATAACTTTAGAGGACTTATACTATTCTTTAATTACATAAGTAGCCCTCATACACTGCTGGTGGGAGTGTGAAATGATGCAGCTACTTTGGGCATCTATTTGGCAGGTTCTTATAAAACATGAAACATATATAGCCAGCTACCTTATAACCCAGTAATTTCTCCCCTAGTTAATTTGCTAGGGATATGTAACCCTGTGCCCTCAGAAAGACTTGTACACAAGTGTTTACAGCACGTTTATTATAATAGCCTCAAACTAGAACATCTCAACTGTCGACCAATAGGGGAATGGATAAGTAGAGGGTGTGTGGAAGGGAGGAGTGGAGGTGATGGTTGACATTCATTTACCTGAAAAGGGCACAAGGAAACTTTCTGGAAGGATGGAAATGTTTTACACGTTCAATAGGCTATTGGTTACCTAGGTTTACACATCTTTAAAAACTCTTCGAATAATGTACAAGTTCTGTGAATTCTACTGAATTCTATTTTACCAAAATATAAAATGTGTGTATGTCCATATGTCTGATGTTATGTGTGTATATGATGTGTACAAACCTTACAGAATAACAAATTCTTTCCAAATACATCATTTACTACTGTTTCCTTTAATGCTGGCATGAATAGATGCCATACACTTTTATAATTAGGAAAACACTATTCTGTGTCATTTTGGTGGTAATCTGTTTCCCTTAAGTGAATGCTATCTGAAAAGTATTGATACATAGTATATATAGGCAGAAAGTTTTAATCTGAAGGTAAACAATACACAGTAGAGTTATCCTTTCATTATGCAAGTTGGATAAGTTATTGATATTTAAAACAAGTGCTTAAGATATCAACATACTTATTTTTATTGCATAACATTAGTTTTCTATTGCTTCTGTAACAAAGTATCATCAACTTTGTTGCTTGAAATAATACAACTTTATTATCTTACATTCCTCGAGCTTATAAACCCAGCCCATTTTAGTACACTAAATCAAGGTTTTGGCAGAGCTGCAATCCTTATGGAGTCTCTAGGGCAGAATCTGTTGCCTTTCCTTTTCCAGCTTCTACAGGCTGCTTCTTTGCTTGGCTCATGCATGGTCCTCTTCTTCATTTTCAAAGCAAACAAGAGCAGGTCGCTCCTTTTCACACTGCACACTCTCACACTGAATCTCTTGACACCCTCTTTCACTTGTAAGAACACTTGTGTTGGATCCACCTAGAAAATCTAGGCTATCCCCCTAATTTAAGGTCTGGTCCACTAATTAGCAACCTTAATTCTTTCTTCAACCTCAATTGTCCTTTGCCACCTAAAGTAATGTATGCACAGATTACAAAGATTAGGACATAGACATCTTTGATGGGGAAGAGTGTCATTATTTTGCCTACTACACACACACACACACACACACACAGACGGCCAAGTATAAAATAGGAAATACTTACTCTCCAATTACTTTCCTCGTTAGGCTTAATTTACAGCAGAATGAAGTTCTAGCTGTGAAATCGTCTTATTTTTTATGCTAATATGTAGCTTGACTTTTAAATGGATGCTTATATTATGTATGCATCTCATATATTTATTATATAAAAGTATAGGATACATATATTCAGATATATTGGTAAAATAAGTTTATTATGATCTACATAATGTTTTATAACCTCATTTTATTGTTTTAAATTGGTGAAATTATATATTCCTACAGCCTGAAATCAGCACTGAATTAATTTAGACTATAAAATTATTTGTTCTGAAATGGTAGGCATAAACTTTTAGATGGCAAATAAAAGGAATAATTTTTAATGAAATTCAAATTTTCTTTAACAGATATGACTTATTACGCATACACAGTCGGCACTATTCTGTCAATTGAATGATTATAATACTTAAAAATACAAGCTGAACTTAATATACTGCATGAATATTATCACCAGATATTTACAATATGAAATTTTATTAGAGAGAGTGCTTCAGAACTTGGTAATTTGAAGTATATTATAGAAAAACTGAACAGATCTTTGGTTGTTATTAAATGAGAAATATATTTTATTTTCAGGTATTTATTAGCAAATTGGAACAGCATCATTCATTATTGGGCATAATCATTAAGAAATACATTTACAACAAGCAACAATTATAAGATAACAGGGTTACAGTGAACTAATGTTATTTCATTCCTTTTTCTTCTCTCAGTTCAAATGATTATAGTCTTGACATGTGGTTTGTCCTTGATGGATGAAATGAGACAGTAAGAGAGGGAATGAGTCAATGATGGTAAAGTCAGTATTGAATCAGAAATATATTGAGATTCTAAGAGAAATCAAGATCTGTGCTTCAATCATTAGAGTTTGTCACTACTGAGATTTGCTGGTTGATGAGCTGTCAGTGAACCAAGAGAAAGATTTTGTAAGAAACAACTAGACTTGCAGAAAAAGCAGTTTAATACCCAAAGTCCTCTGTATAAATAGAATTATAAAGTAAAAGTGTCAATAAAGTTTGTAGATCAGAAAGGATAGACTTTAACTTAATTAAAAAAAGACAGCCTCTATATTTTCCGTTAGTATTAAGTTCCTCATAATGACATTTAAATATAATAATGACTCTCAGTTTTTTCTCTAATGAAGGAAGAATGTATATGCAAAACACAATAAACTATAGCATGTAATTTTGCCCTTAAACCAGTCCATTTTAACATAATTAGTATAAATATTTTCTATGGTCAATTTAAATCAAGTGTCTAATATCCATGGATCATGAATAATTGAAATTCACAGACTTTTCGTGAATTTAACTCTATTAAAACTTCTGAATAACATATCCAGTGAAACTTTTACTATAGAGCAGGGGTATCACACTCATTTTCACCGGGGGCCACATCAGCCTCACGGTTGCCTTCGAAGGAACAAGTGTAACTTCAGGACTGTGTAAATGTAACTACTCCTTAACTAGGGGCAAGGAGCTCGGGGCTGCTACGGCATAGAAACAAGGTGCAGGGCCGGATTTGGCCTGTGGGCCTCGTGTTTGTCACCTGTGCTACAGAGGTTATACATGGCTTTGGTTAGATACCATTCTTTTAACTTCATGACTGGAGACATATTTAATTTCCTCCTGTATTTCTATGTCCAGTTTCTAGTTTCAGCATTCTCTTTATTTTTGGTGAATCAAAGGTGAATTTTTAGTCTAGATATATATGATTTTGAGCATTATCTTTGGCAGGGTATATGAAAAATACTGCAATGTAAAAACAATTTGGGGATATATTCACTTTTGCAAAAGTAAAATGAGTTGAAATATCTCTTTGGTTACTCCTCTAATGCTGCTTATACAAAATAAATACTAATTAAAACTCTTAAACTTTTAAAGTTGATCTTAATCACATTGCTGACACCAATTCAAAAAGTCGTGACTACACAGGGATCGATGACAAAGGTAAAGTTGCTTAATGAATGTCAATGAGTTAGTTTATTCCCCTGTGAAATGGGGTATAATAATACATTTCCCAGAAGATTGTGTTCTGTTTAAAAGAAAAATCCCAAACACTGTAACTAACAGCATGCATTACACTTCCTAGGTGCTCAGTAACTGTTACTTTTCTTCCCTTTCCACTTTCAGTTGGCAACAATCTATTAACTGCTGTATATGTGGTAATATGTAAGAATCAGGAAAGTAGCTCAGAGACTATTGAGATTGACACATTGAAAGTAAACTATTAGGAAATAAAATGACAAGAAACAAAATGAGTAGATTAGTTGTGGCACTGTGGAATTTTTCCCAAGTGCTAAATTCCAGAACATTCAAGATAGACCATTAGAAGGTATTTGAGGCGGTTATAAAATTTTACTATGGAAAATACTTCATGACTTTTAGCGTTTTCATGCCTCATTCCCCTTCTCAAAGCACTGAGGAAGAAGAATGGAAACCTATAAATAATGAGCAGTGGATAATCCCTCTCTTGCTTATTTATCCTTTTTCATCCCCAACAAAAGACTATGTCCAATAGGAGATGATGAAAAATTCACATTCCTGCCTAATATTTTTGGGTATACATATTATATTTCCCACTCTTGCTTGCAGTTATGTGTTACTAAGGTCCTGAATTCTAGCCCAGGGTATGTGCTGTAGAATAAATGGCTGTATCCTCCAAATTTCATATGTCAAAACCTAATCCCCAAAGAGGTAGTGTTTGGAGGTGGGGCCTTTGGGAGGTGATTAGGTCATAATTGTGGAAGCCTCATAAAAGGGATTAGCACCCTTATCAAAAAGACCCCAGAAAGCTCCCCAGCCTTGCCTGCTGCGTGAGAACACAGTGAAAAGAAGTCTGTGAACCAGAAAGCAGGCCCTCTGTAGACATTGAACCTGCAGGTGACTTGATCTTGGACTTTCCAATTCTTCCAGAGTTGTGACAAATAAATGTTTGGTCTGTATAAGTCATTCAGTCTATATTTTGCTGTGTGGTGCCAATGGATTAAGACAGTATGTTAATAGAAGGTGTGTGACTTTTTCAGACATGGGCCCTACGAACTTCATGTGATTTTTTAAATGGATACCGTTGCTGCAAAACTTAGAAGCTTAACACAACCACTTTATTTCTTTCAAATTTTTGAGGGTCAGAAAATTTTGAAGATATTAGTTTGGCTATTCTTGAGCAGAGCCTTCCATGACATTACTGTCAACTGACGTTTCCCCTGGGCTGGAGGTCTTAGGTCACTCAGGTGGCTAGGTGCTGGCGCTGGCTGTGAGCCAGAAGTTCAGCTAAGAACTGTGCCACTCCATGGGCCTCTCCAGTGATGTAAAACCAGGTAGCTGGGGTTTTTAAATGCTAGTTGCGTCCTCCCAGTGTAAACGTCTTAGGAAAACCAGAAGGAAGTAGAATGTCCTTTTCTGAATGAGCCTCAGAAGTCACATAGCTTTACTTGTACTACGCTGGATTGAATGAATTCCACCCAGATTTATGGGGTTGTAGCCAAAAGCGGGTCTGGCTACCTGCTGCTACGAAAGCCAATACTCAGGAGACAGGTGCTGGGATAAAGGAAAGTGGTTTATTTTCAGGTGCCAGCCACCTGGAAGATTCGGGACTCATGTCGCATAGCCCATCTCCACCTCCCAGCAGAAGCAGAGGTTTTTGTAAGGAGGGAGAGGAGAACAGAACAAAGAGATCAAGGGAGGGGGTTGAAACGTTCTCTACATGTCGACGAGCACAGTCCGTTCCTATAAGGCTAGTGATGGTCCAGCGTGCGTCATCCTGGCTCCATGCCATCGGACTTTATGTCATTTTGACTCCACAGTTGAAGGTCAGTGAATCTACGGGAGCTGAGATGCCTGAAGGTCACAGTCTGTATCTTTTGAAGCTAGTTCCTAGGATCTTATACAAACGTGATGTTCACGTACAAGTTACGTATTAGAGCCAGCGCTTACAGAAACAATGTCAAAAGAATGGTGGGGTGGGTCACAATTCCCCACAGTTACAATTTTCCACTGTTACAGTGTGGGCACATAAACCTCACGTTTTGTTAGAAGTATCAAATAATTTGGGGGCCATTTTAAAAAACACTCCACACTTCTTTTTTCTGTCTTGAGTCATCTGCATATTGGTGTCCAGGATGACACTGATAATCAAATGTAGAATTTGGAAGAGATTTTCTTACCTTAGGTTCTTGAAGAAAACTACAGGGAGGGAGCCCTGGCTGGTGTGGCTCAGTGGATTGAGCGCGGGCTGGGAAACAAGTATTCCCGGTTCGATTCCCAGTCAGGGCGCATGCCTGGGTTGCAGGCCAGGTCCCTGTGAGGGCCATGTGACAGGCAACCACACATTGATGTTTCTCTCCCTCTCTTTCTCCCTCCCTTCCCCTTTCTCTAAAAATAAATAAAAATAAAAATCTTAAAAAAAAAAAAAACTACAGGGGGGAGATGCTGACTCACTCATTCCCATAATTTAAGAAAGGCATACATTACTATTATTTGTAAGCTAGTGTATGTTTTTATTTTATTTGTTATGTCAGCCTATCTGACACACACACACTTCTTTTTCTTCTGAAGAAACTCTTTTTCTAATAAAAAGTTTTGGGTTTATAAACAATGCACATTCTGTGAAATCTAGATAGAAGAATATAACATTTAAAATATATTTAAGAAAATACTATAGCTTTTTGTTAAAATTTAGAGAAAAATTAAAATAATTATAACTTTAATTATTTTATAAAGTTTAATTTGGTATTATAATATTTTAATTGATGATAATGAATTAAATTCTTTCTTTTATTCATTTGATTGTTTTCCATTTATGTAGTGACCATTGTTTTGTTTATTGCAAAATATAATTGCAAACACACTCTGATTAAATGACTTAGAAAATATACTACTTATCATAGTAGTATGATTTAAAATTAATTTTTATTCATAATAAAAAGTTCCACTTAGTTATTTCATCCTTTTACTTTATAATTTTATTCAAAATTGTGTTTACCTTAAGTAAGATGCTCAAATTCAGACATCTTTAATTTTGCCTTTTAAAATGCAATTATTTGAAGAAATTTGCCTTATTTAAAGAGGAATCACTAGTTAGCTCTCATTTGAGTGGCTTGGGAAAGTCATTTAACCTCTCTGCAGCTTCTTAAGAATTACAAGGCTAGCAGCCCTGGCTTGGTCGCTCGGTTGGTTAGATTGTTGTCCCCATGCCAAGGTTGCAGGTTTGATCTGTGGTCAGGGCGTATTCAAGAAACAACCAATGAATGAGTAAATAAGTGGAAAAACAAATCAATGGCTCTCTCACTCCCCTCCTGTCTCACTCCCCCCCTAACATAATCAATGAATTAAAATGCAAAAAAGAATTATAAGACTGCCATAATTTCCTCCTATAATTTTTGTGAGGATTGAGATCATTAATGCAAAACATCATATGTATAGCACATTGTCAGAATCAATCATTATCAGTTGTTTTTTGGTTATAGTTCATCATCATTTAATATGTACTAAGAACTTACATTATCCTAAGGTCCTGTGCATTTCTCATACACATAGTGTATTTTATTTCACACAATAACTTACAAGTTAAAAAACCATTTGAATCATCACTAAGAGATAAGTAAACTGAAATTCAGGGAATTTAAGTCATTTTTAAAACCAATAGAAACATGCTTGAAACCTAATTTTCTATATAAGAACTTGGTTCATTTGTATCTACTAGATCTGCTTTCATTTTATCAGTTGAAAGCATACATTTTTTTCAAAAAAACTGAAAAAAAGAAATCACCCACTGATCCCACAGACAAATTTATTTTTTCTTTGTGAAATGTTTACATGGTAATTTGATACTGATCACTCATGTAATTCTAGTTATCTCTGTGTGTGCGTGTTTTTTACTAGTTTGTAGCTTCTCTGAGGTCAGAAGCTGTGCTTTATTCTTATTATTTTGGCTACAATTATTCCTACCACATATGTTTCATAAGTGATCAGTAAATATTTATGACTTAGATGTCTGAACTTTGAACAGTTTCTGAAAGGGGACAGTTATTGGAGAGAATTAATGCTTAGGAAGTTCTAAGATAATGGAAAGAACATTAAATTAATGACTTCTCTATCTTATTAGACAAATTTGCTGTAATTACTTTTGTTGTGAATTTCTGGATGAAAATTTTGGAGAATCTTTTAATAAAACCTCATTTTAAAATGGCTAATTATAATAATTACATTTTAATTGTTTGCTTGTGTAACATTGATAACATTTTCTTATGTTTTATGGGTAAATGAAATGTTTGCAAATAAATATAACCACAGAGACTATTCAGCTGAAAATACCCACAAGGGTTTATCAGGAAGGGGTTATCACGGAGCATGTGGTGTTTCCCAGGGGCCTAGTTAGGGTTCTGAATTATAATCAACTTTGCATTTGGAGCTGCCAGGGAAAATCAAGAGTATTAGTACCTCCTTGATTCTCAACTCCTACCTTTCTCCCACACTTCATCCCTCACCCCAAGCACCCACCGACCTGATTGGTGAAGCTAGTCATTTCTTCTCGATGATAAGGCTGAGCTAGTGAATCTCGTGGCAGGTAATAGTGTGTTTGTGGGCAGTTATTTTCTGCCATTTCTTTCCCTGTGTAAGTTCTAAGATTGAAAAATAAACAAGTCATTCTTGGTCTTCTCACTTCTCTTACCAACTTCCTTATGATCCTTTCCTTGTGAAAAGAGAAGTCTCAATTTCTGAAGGTTTACTTGGCTATGAGGGAAATAAAGTGAATTAACAGGAAGACTATAAGGGATGGCTCACTTGGTTCAATTAGAATTACCTCATGACCATGATTTTGCCTTTCAAATAGAATTTAACAGTGGAAATATGTGACTAAGAGGTCAGCATAAACCTATAGTCAATTAACAATTAAAGGAATGAATAAGACATTAAGGTTATTCTAAATAAAATAAAACTGAGTAGACTTTCAACTGATAGTGAGGAAGTTGCTCTTTATTGAACAAAACATGATGTATATCAATGATTTATGCATATTATTATAGTAAACTGAATCAATACGAAGTTATGGCATATATATATGTTAACCAACATCTTTCTCAAACTACACTTTTATAATAAATTATTTATTTTGTTTTGTTTTCTATTTTTACTAATATAGATGAAAATGAACAATTTCTCTTTTTGATGCCTGGTTCAGGCATAGCTAATAGGAGAAATGACCCTTGAGTAGATTGTATAATTTAAAAATATATTTTCACATGATTTACAGGATAAGCTTTTGTCTGCCCATCAAATTATAAGTACATTCAACAATAAAATTTCTCCTAGGAAAAGTACCAACTTGATAGGAACTTCTTTGTATGAGGAGTAAATAAGTAATATTAGAACTTTCCTTGACGTGCTGGCAGTTAGAGGAAAAATTTTCGGTGAAGACTAAAAAAAGCGTTCAGGAAAAGTAGGAGGAAAGTACTAACTTCTGACATGCATAGAGCAAACACAGCTACTAGAGAGTGTCAGCTCCACATATCACGGCGAGAACAACTACATTTCTGTCAAGCCTTTAGCGTAATTGTCTTTTCTATTTGGGGTTCTCTTCCCAGAATACCTTCTGAAAGCAATGGGTTCTCTGCTCTAAACTGTAATAGCCCAGGAGTATTGCCATTATTTAGGAGTCAGAAAACTGATATAAGAAAAGGTTACCATTAGAATACTTGTAATATACATTATTGAAAAGGGTGAGAAAAAGGAGTTCCTCTGACCACGATTTGGACCTTAGAGATTATTTCTGACAGTAGAGCCATTCATGGAAAGCAGAGAGCTCAGACACTGCCAGGACTGCTGTCTCGGACACCCTGCGCTGCGGGCCACGGGGCGGGGCCAGGAGGGAAACCGGGCAGGAGCAAGTGCTGACTCTGTCGTTAGGGTTAAACAAATGAATCTTCTTTCAGAAATTTATTTTTCTCACTGCTTTATATTTGTATCGATTATTTCATTAAACTATTTAAAAGAGACATTAGCACACTTACATTACCCTGCAAAACTTAAAGACAGTGAGGAGGGAAAGATTAGAAAGCACTACTTTTTGGCCTTTAGGGAATGTTTTCTAAAATGGGGGCTGTAAAAAACAGGTAGTTTTATTGGTTTCTGAAGTGGCTCACAGAACTTTAGTTTAAGAAGTAAAGGCAATTATTTTACAAATTTGATATGTCAGATTAATCTCAAGGATGCTTATGCTCTTAAAGGTGGAATATATGCTACAAAAACTGAAATATCAGTTGACACATCAACAAGATACAGTTCATCTTAAATAACGTACTTCTATAACATTTGCATCCTGCAGTTGACACTGTTTAAATGACCATTTTAAATGTATACTATTGTGTTGCTCTAGGTTCTTGATTAATAAAACGTTTAAATCACTCCAAAGTTGTTCAACTAAATGTAAAAATATATTTTCTCATTTAGCAGTTATGACTACTACAATTTAGAAGTTTACAAAAATAGAATTAATGGAGAACTTACTGTTTGCCTAAGAGTGAACATTAAGCAGTGAACACATCAAAGTTTCCAAATTCACAGACTTTATATTCTAATTGGAAAAAAATACAATAAATACAATAAATAAATACATGACAACATTTTAGATAGTATTTACTAGGGAGCAATGTAAAGTAAAAGGATAATGAGTAATAGAGGATGATTATTTTAAATAATATCATCAGAAGATGACTGTGTGAAGGTAATATTTGAGGAAAGTGATGAATGAAATGGAGAAGCCAATCAAATGAGTTTTAGAGGGAAAATAGCTTGATAAGTAGAAAAGAGTATATGTACTATTCCTGTACAGAAAGCTGTAGCTATAAAATATAAGTTTGGATTTGGTAATGAAAATAAATCATGTAACTATAAACAAACAGGATATAAGAAGAAAAATGTCAAGAAGAACACATTTTTAAGAAATGTAATTCATTCAACCATCATTTTGTGTTATGAAATTTTCTCTAATAGCCATTAAAATGTTGAGTCATTTTTCAAATAAATCACAGAGTACTATCTTTAAAAAGTCAAATGAGCTTTCCAGAGTAAATATAAAATATAGCTTTTCAATATGAAATTGATTAACTTTGTTGTAAATTGTTTAACCATAGTATCATTATTCAAGTGTGATATGGAAATGAGTTTTAATCATGTTCTTCATGATAAGTTTATGAATAGTCATGAAAAATATGTTTGAAATGAAAAAATACACAGAGTTAATGGAAATGTTTGCATATAAAATAACAGCAGGTACATACTTTTGTTTTCATGAAGGACACAATGAATATCACTTATATGTTCTGCCAAATACCTCACTACAGAGTTGGAAGAAATTACTAATGATCAGATTATAAACCAGTTCTTGACAATAAAGTGCCCAATTAATTATTTCTGTTCACTATGGAAACTTCATGCTATATGACATTGGATTTCTTATTCAGATAATTTTTGAGCCATGATTTTTTCTCTCTCACACACACTTTTTCCCCTCCCTCCCTGTCTCCCTCCCTCCCTTCTTCTCTCTTTCTCATCCTTTCTCTCTCCTTCCTCTAACCCTGCTTTCATTACATATTCGGGTCTTAGACTATAGGTGGTTGGAGTTATGTGATCATATGGGCTAAGTGAACCTTAACTGTATCACATGATTCTGATGCAGATAAGTGATTCTCCCCGACAAAGTGATGATGGATGAACACTATGCTGGGCAAAGCAGTTGATGTTCTCATATTCTGTCCCTTGACCAACCCATATATTTGCAACTATCAGTGTGAATGAATAATGTGGTACTATGATAGGACAGAAGTGGAATATATGTCCATTAATTGGTACTTAAAGAAGTATTGCACTTAGAGTCTTCAATAATTATACATAATTCCCCAAAGAGTGGATAAAAGCAGTGTAGGGTAAAAGGGCAGACAGGAACAGTAGAAGCCTATTGAAATGTTTAATAATGATTATTGATACATATTTGTGAAAATAATTATCATCTTCTATTCAAAACTAAGGGAAAACCCTGTAATAGTCTTATCTTAAAATCAAATGCAAAAATACTTTCTCTGATACTGTTTAAGATAGATTGACATTTAGAATGTGGCTTCTGAGGAAATGCTTTTACCAGAAATGTCAGAATTATAGAAATTATGGATATAAATATGTTTAGAAATCAGTGCATATTTTACTCACCATTCCTCTCTTCAGAGACTAACAGAAGCCATTCATCTGGCTCTGCTAAGTAATACAGAAAAGCACCTAATTGAACTTGTTTACCCGTAATTTCCTAAATGTACTTGACCAAGGACATTACTTTCTGGTATTGCACCCTGTGCGACATTGCTCCTCGATGTGCAGTTTGGGAAAGATTGTTCTGGGCACGCTCTCCCTTTACTCCAATGTGAACATTGTGTCACTCATATTTTTCACAGTGAAACTGGGATTTTGAAAGTGAAAGCGTTGTTCAGTAGCTCCACCTGCATTTGGAAGGTAGGGGGATGATGACTTTTGAAGCTAAGAGCTAAGATTTTTCTTGGTAAAATTCTATTTAATCGTAATCTTTTAAAACTTTACAAAAAAAAAAAAAAAAAAACATCTAGAGAGCCAGCAAATAGCCATGGGGACTCCAAACATGGATGCTTTCATTTGCAGCATCCCATTGGATCCTGTAATCTTTAACCGTATTTCTTATGTCTAGGTTTCATGCTCTTAGACCCTGGAGATGCACACACACACACACACACACACATGTTTGTAAAATCTGATATTATACAGTTAATTTTATTTAATTTATCAGTAGTTTCGACTGCTCAATTTGCTGTTTTATCCTCCATCAAAAGTGAGTAAAGAGGGCATTTTCTCTGAAGCTTTTGACTAGAAGTACTGACCAGAAAGACTGATAAAACACATTTTAAATGTGAAATTATGTATAGGTATTTTATTTACGTGACTTTTGTTTTTCAGCTCCGCAGTGTTATTTTACCCAGGTGGTAGGATGATGGCTTAGGTGGTGTGGATACTTGCAGGTATTTTCACAGGTGTTACTTCATCTCAACAGAGAAACTGTATTATTCCAGTGAATATTTCAGGAAACTTGCTCTTGGAATCCATATGAATTGTATCAAAATATTTATTCATTTATCTTAAATATAGTGTGGAAATGAAAAATATTTCCTCGTAAGTTATTATAGCACATCATGTGTATAATCCCATTAGAAATACATGCTCTTGAAAAGAATATAGAGGAAACCTACTGAATAGCAGAGATATTTGTGAGTCTTACATTTCATAAGGGATCAATATCCAAAATATACAAAGAACTTACACAATTTAATATTAAAAAATAACCCAATTAAAAATGGGTAGAATACTGAAATAGACATTTTTCCAAAGAAGACATACAAATGGCTAACAGGCATATGAAAAGATGTTCGACATCACTAACCAAGGACACACAAACCACAACCACAATGAGAAATCACCTGACACCAATTGGAATGGCTATTATGAAAAAGACAAAAAATAACAAGTGTTGATGAGGATGTGCAGGAGAGGAAACCCTTGTGCACGGTTGGTGGAAATGTACAATGGTGCAGCCCCTGTGGAACACACTGTATAGATTCTTCAAAAAATTAAAACTAAGACTATCATATCATCCTATTCCATTTCTGAGTATTAATCCAAAGAAAACAGAAACGCTAACTTGGAGAGATCTATGCACCCATTTGTTTATTGCAGCATCATTTATGATAGCTAGGATATGGAAGTATCCTCTGTCCATAGATAGGTAAATGGATAAAGATGTGGTACGTGTATACAATAAAATATATATGGCTATAAAATAATAAAATCTTTTCATTTGCAACAACATGGATGGACCTTGAGGGTATTATGCTGAGTGAAATAAGTCAGAGAAATATGAATACTGTATGATTTCACTTACAGGTGGAATTTAAAAAATGCCAAAAAGAACAAACAAAAGCAAAAAGAAACAGGCTCATAGATACAGGAAAGAAACTAGCTTTGGTAACCTGAGAGGGAAGGGGTTGAGGATTGGGTGAAATAGGGGATGAAGGGTTATCAACTTCAGTTATGAAATAAACGCCATTGGGGTACAATGTACAGCGCAGGGAATATAGTCAGTAGTATTGTAATAATTTGCTATTTTGATAGATGGTAACTAGACTTATCATGGGGATAATTTTTTAATGTATTACCAATATCAAATCACTACGATGAATACCTGAATTTGACAGGGTATTTTATGACAATTACATATTAATAAAATAAGCAAATAAATAAATGAAATAAAACATTTTGGAGGTGGTATCTGAGGTCACCAGCAAAATTTCTTAAGAGCAGTGGCTCTGGTGTCTCTCAGTACAATTTACTTCATTCCTCTGACCATCTCTTTACATGTCAATAAAATACAGGTGATGGAAGATCACACTACACTGTATTGCTACAAAGAAATGGGATGCTATAGATAAAGATTTTGGTTCAGTGCGTTCTAAAAGGAAGTAGGCAATTTTTTTATTATTGTCTATAATTATCCTTCTCTTTAGCTCCATCTTCTCCCATTAAACCTTACAAAGCCGAACTTTTAAATATCTTCCAAACTTGGTTATATATCAAAATCATCATAAATAATTGTTAAAAAATTAAAAGCAAAACCAAAACAAAGCATAAACAGATCCCTGAGATCTACCTATAGTTTTCCTGAAGTCAAATATTGAATTGGGGTTCACTGCCATATATAAATTTATATCAAGCTTTTCTGATGGGTCTTATGAAATAATCTGGTCAACTTTGCATTGTGAATATGTTTTATTGCCCAGTCATCCTCTTATTTCTACTTTCAGACAAATACCTCAATTCCCTTAGTATCATTAAGCCTGGCCAGTAGTTTTTGTTTTATAGATTTTTTAGTTTATCTGCCTTTTCTCTAAAAAAGTCTCATAGAGGTTATAATTTTATAAATGTTTAAAAATATTTGTTTTCCATAGTACTTAAACTAATATGTCCAAAATGTTTAAAAATATTTGTTTTCCATAGTACTTAAACTAATATGTCCAAAATGTTTAAAAATATTTGTTTTCCATAGTACTTAAACTAATAAGCCCAAATACCTATTTTTATTCAATAGATTTTCACTCTGATCAATGTGAATATGAAATTTTCCAACATTTTACGTTGAATTTTGTCTTCAAATATTTATAACTTATAGTGAAGATTCACTACGCAGAAGTCTTCTTAACACTATTTCTCATTATTCTTAGATATAGACTTTGCTTTTTTAGCAAAAAAATGTTTTACTTCTAGTTAAGGGGTTACTTCAGTCATACTCTCAAACTGTACATACCTCCTTCCTCTTTTTAATTAATTAAACATATTAGTACTTTAAAAATATGACTGAAGATTTTTCTTTTTAAAAAATATTTTAGGTTGGATCCCATTGGGGTTGGTGTGGTCCAAGGGAGCGCGATTCTGAATTAAGCCACGTGCTCTCTGATGCCTCACCAGCCTTCCCTGAAGCAGAGCTGCTCTTCCCGCGAATAGGGTGAGCTTGGTGCGGCGTGTCAACAAAGCTTAGGACCAGGAGAAACGAGGTGTTAAAGGGCAAACTCCAGGGGAAGAAAGATGGCGGCGGAGAAGGGAGAAGCGTGATCGCTATCCTCCGGCCCACTGGCGGGATATCCGGCCGATTTTCTGAGGAGCAGAGCGATCACCCAGCTGTATTCCGGTGTGGGGGAAGATTGGAAACCAGGACTGCGCATAAAACTGAAAGATCAGCCGGTAGGGAGACTGCTTCGGAGGGAAGGGGTCACTCGGGCCTCACGGGGAGCCGGGAGGTCTGCGGATACAGTAGCAGCAGCTTCCCGGTTTGCTCCAGGTTCCGTGGGAGGGAGCTGGATTGGGGTGTGTGAGTTGCCAAGGCAGACGCCCGCGTCTGTTGGAAGAGCCTTGGTCCCCAGCAGTCCGGAGGTCGGTGCTTACCTGGGGACTGATTTGCAGAGGCTGGTGTTCCCAGCAGGAAGAATTGGAGTCTGAATTGAAAGGCAAACCCAACTTTTGAGCTCCTGGATTGGGCGCGCACCC
>PVJI01014763.1:0-43153 GCA_004026765.1 Micronycteris hirsuta
CTCTGCAGCCCCATTTCCGACTCCTTCTACAATCAGTCACACCTGCCAGCATTCCCTATTCTTTCAGCTTTACTGGGCTACCATGGTAACTGTGGGAAGGTGTGGCCCCATGGCATAGAGCCAATCATCTCCAAGCTCTCACGCAGGTGCTGTAATGAGGGGGAGTTGCCTCCCATTTACATCTTGGGTGGAAGTCACTTCCATCCCCCTGGCTCAAAGCATGGCCACAGCTATTTAACATGTTTATAAAACCAGTTAAAGGTTATAGATATGTTCAATGCCCATGCCACAGGCTAGTTGCAAAGCTACTGCTATACAAAACAGCTCTGAATAGCCCCACTCCATGTGTCCCACCCCCAGCGCAGACTTGTGGGGGTGAGGCCATCCTATATATATTTTCCCAATATTTCCTGGACACCTTGAGTTCTGGACTCATTACAAATCCATATTTTGGCCCCTCTCTTGGCTGCACCCTGTTACAGGAAGACTCTATTTTAATCACTTGCCATCAAGAGGCCATGTGATCTTTTCATGCATGCTGTCATTTCAGGGGTTCAGTATCAGACTTTTGTGCTTGTGGTAGTAGCTAGGTCGACCTTTGTTAGTTGGAGACTATGTAATTGAGACTCCACTCATAGCCTCCATCTCTGCCACCTTGGCTGTTTCATTTATGCTCCCATTTTTCCAGCATTAATGTGGTCCATGACAGAGGTTGCTTGCTGTCAGATGTCTGATATCTGCCTGATGTTTTTCTATGTGGTTGTTTAGTGCATTGTCTATATTGTGTGTCTTTTGTTGGACATCACTATACACTACAAGTATCACACAATATACCCATTTCCATAGATCCCCTGGCATGCGCATTCCCAGACATCTTTGTCCCTGACCTCCTGATCTCATTTTGTTTTTTGTTTGTTGGTTGGTTGGTTTTGTTTTATTTTCAGGCTCTTGACAAACCTGCTAAGCCATCTATCTGCAACTGCCCAGGAGTCTGCACCTATTCTTTTATTGGTCTGTTTCTTTCCACATAAAGTGAATGACCAAAGCTTCGCTCATTGGGATACTTTCTTCCCTCTAACTTTCAGGACCATGCCTGAGTGGAGCTCTAATGAAGCAGCATTAAGCTTTTATTGGCTTGCCACCAAATACTGAGTCTAATCAACCCAAAGTCTAAAAAAGATAGAAATGACCAAAGCTCATTCAAGAAGAAACTAAAGCTCTGAATAAACAGATAGGTAAAAGAAAGTTAATTTGAAATTAAAATCTTATACAAAACATAAGTGACCCCTGACCCAAGAAAAGACAACAAAAACAGAAGACCAGCCAGATAGCTTCACTGGTAAATTTTATCAAACACTGGCAAAGTGAGTTTCTAATTTGATTATTATCAGTAATAAAACTGAGCTTATGAATTGTTGAATTTGTTCGGGTAGAGTTAGAAAAATTTTATTTCTCCCCCACTAAACTCAGGTGATTGTGAATTTCTATTTAATATTGTGTATTTGAATTATAGTGACCACAGAGCAATCTGAAGAAATTAATTTTCCACACTCAACTATTAAATGATAAAAAGTAACTGCAACCTTTTTAACACTGAACTTGCAATGGTAATTCATGTTTTTATTAAAACTTTAGGTTTGTATTTACATGCAGTACAAAGAAGCTCCTAAACTACAGACATCATCGCATTGTCTTTTCCTAAAAAGTTGAATAAACAAGACTTTCCGGGCAGATGTCATTATGTTAGAATTGCACAAACATAATTTGGTGTAGTATATTGAGATCATCAGGAGTTTACTTTGAATTTTTTAACTTACAGTGTGTTCAGTCACATTGAACAATCTAACCTCTCAGAGTGGAGACATATATTAAGAAAGAACACTTACAGAATCCCTACATGTTAGCAAAGGTCAGACAATACATTAAGCTATATTCCATATTAAATATATGTTCCTTCTCTTTGTTAAGGTGTTAAAGAAATATCTAAGTCAATGTAAAATCTTCTCCTATATTTGGCAATATCCCACATAATTTAAGATGCAAAATTTTGTATCTTCAAGTCTGTGTTTTTCCTAAACTCTGCAGAATGAACTCAGTCATGACCCCATGAGGAAAGGAAGGAGTGCCTCTGGGTTCCTTCTTTGAGGACTACAGTTTTGACAGTCAAAGCTTCTTCCAGAACTCTGAGACTAAATAGATTTGGATGGATTTGCTGAAGATGCTATAAATTAAATCTTCTCATGTCCCAGTTTTCTCAAGTTTCAAACAATAAATAGAACAACTAAGAATAGCACCTTATTAGGAAAAAATTCAAACGTAGTTGATAACATAACATATTCTATCTCTTTTTTGCTGTTGCCAGTTGTATATTTTGTTTCTATGTATGGATACATATGTATGTGTGTATATAGTGTGTGTGTATATTTCCATATAAACAATCTCCGTATCATTTTCAAGCCTATGTCATTTGCTCCAGTGTACGAAACCTGTGTATTCAAAAGTAACCGAGAGGAGATATATTTACCGTTTCAAATTTGTAAAATGATGCTTAAAAGATGAAAAGAGAGCTAAAAGGTCATTGCTCTGATATGGCACATCAGCTATGGGCAGTGTTTCAAGAGAAGCTAATGAGAACCTTGCAGCATAAAGGCTTTTAACGTGTGATGAAAAGAAAAGTAAAGAGTATTTAGTGACATCAGCGAGAAATGACAGAGTTAGTGCTTTGAGAACTTGTCCCTCCACCAATTGTGCACCTCCCCCCCAAAAAAGTGAGCAAAAACTATTTGGAATCAACTTTGTGAGAACTTTGGAAAATAGTCAAAGTTGATAGCAACCAAGCAAGCACTGACTCAAGAATTAGTTGGCTTAAAAATCATAGGAAAGTTAGCAGCACATTTACTTCTGTTCCCATCCTGCTCCCAGCTTGGCAGCAATTTGAGGACAGCAGCTCATGCTTCCCTGTGTGGGACTCTGGGTCTCTGGGTCCAGAGAGAGAGCAGACCTTGCTCTCCAAGAACTGAATCTGTTGGTTTTGACCAGTCTGGGGCTGCCTGAAGGACTGAAGCAAGGATTGGCATTTATTTCATCTCTTCAAAGTCTCTCCGGGTAGAGAAGTAGCTAAGCACAGGGAATTCTTCAAAAACTATGAAAGGCGAAATAGCCTGCTGCTGCCCGGGGCAAAGATTACAACTGAGACAAACAATCAATATGATGAAAACCTGGGAGGAAAAACCTGGAAAAATAGATTATTTGGAGAATTAGGGCACTATACAGTATCCCTGTATACTAGGAACTTAAAAACAAAACAAAACAAAACAAAACAAAAAAAAAAAAAACATACACAATCAAGGAAAGAATCCATGCTAAACAACAACACCACCATACTGAAAAAGCCTTTAGTTTTTCATCTATGGCTGATTTTTAGGCAAAGTGAAAACAGGAAGTAAATTCAGGGGAGACTTGGACATAGCCTGGCTAAGCAGTGAAGTGTCCCAACACAAAGCCAATCTGCAGTTAGAGTGTCTGTATTTATTTATTGTTATTTTTTCCCAGACAGTCAAGAATTCTTTATCCAAACACTAGTTGATCACAATTAAAAAATGCAGCAGAGACTACATATGACAAATAATAGTCTTTTAAAATCATATGTGAAAGTCACTAAAGAATCAAACAGCTATATCGCAGGTATAGAAAAAAAACACAAAACAAATCACTGAGGAAGAAAAATATGATTTTCAGAGTTAGTGCATTGTAGTTTTTAAATGCACACTTTTGAAACAACAACAAAAATAAAATATATCTAAAAAAAAAAAAGAAAGTGAGGCCCATTCACATTAAAAATGAACAGAAATTGTCCCTGAGGAAGCAGAGATATGGAAGTAGCTAGAGACTTTAAATCCATTGACTCCTCCAAAAAGTCAGACAAAACATAGGGTGGCTCTTCAAAAAGCTAAACAAAGATTTTCATGGTGTGACCCCGCAACTCCACTCCTAGGTATAAGTCCAAAAGAACTGAAACCAAGTATTCAAACAAATACTTAGTACGGAAATATTCATAGCAGCACAATTTACAAAAGCCAAAACCTAGTAACAAGCCAAATGTTTATCATCAAAAGATAAATAAGCAAAATGTGTCATATGCATACGATGTGATTCAGCTTTCAAAAATTAAAGTTCTAATGCTTGTTATAACACAGATGAACCTTGAAAGCGTTATGCTAAGTGACAGAAGGCAGGCCTAAAAGGTCAGTTATTACATGATTCTTCTTAAATGGAATATCAAGGATAGGTAAATTGATAAGGACAGAAAGCAGACTGCTAGTTGTGAGAGGCAAGATGAGGGGGAAATGGAACTGACTCTTTAAGGAGCAGAAAGTTCACTTTTGGAGTGATAAAGGTATTTGGAATTCTATAGAGATGGTACTTGCACGGCATCCTGATACACTAAATACCATTGAATTGCAGTCTTTAACATGGTTGGTTTTATGTTATTCAATTTTCACCTCTATTAAAATATTTTTTAAAAGTGATGAGAAATCTCTGCTACCAACTAGGTCACAGTAGGTAATCAATGATTGATGTGTCATTGCAAGAACTAGAAAAATAAGTTATAGACATGGCAAGCAATACGCCTTGGGACTTACTGGGCACCTGTCGAAGTAAGGAGGGCTAGTTGAAATAAAACTAGCAATAACACTTTTTCTAAATAGAGTTGACTGTTGGTAGTTAATTTTTCCCAAACTGGGGATTCTGATCAAATCTGGAAAGATGTTGAAGATGAAGTTTAGCTGAGGCAGAGGTCCGCTGCCAGGGGAAAGAAACCACAAACATGCGAGCTCTGAGCAGGGTGGAAGGACAAACTTGAGCGCTTTCATACATGCCATCAGGATGACCAACGGTAATTTCCTGGGCTTTGGGGTGCAGAAGATGCTGGAGAGTGGCTGGAACTTCAAAAGGGCAGAATAAATTTTGCAGTCACTAGATGCCGAGAAAACAAAGACCTACTGGAGAGTAGTGCATACTCTGAGTTCATTTTTGTGCCTTTTGTCAAATACTTGGATGTTTCAGTGTGTGAGCTGAACAGCAGGGTACTAGCTTGGGAATGCTAAAGCTCAAACTGAATCTCTCTTCATGGCCGAGATGAAAGATGACTTTGTGCTTAAAGTCAACAGTCTGGAGGGTGACATTCCAGAAAGAAGCACACCAGAGGTAGCTGGATTTTTACTAAGACCCACTCCTCCTAACCCAGCTCCATATCTGAAAGGATTGAGACAATCAGTCCTTCCAGCTGTCTACCAGAATTAAGGTCTTGGCCACCGTGATGACAAGAAGAGAAAGAGAAAAGCATAAGAATTGGAACAAAATGTTTAAAACTGTTGTTATGTGCTGATTATATGATTGTGTACTATGTAGAATCTAAAAGAATCTAAATACAACTGTTAGAATCCATAAGTGAATTGTATAGAGTTGCCTGGCACAATGCCTGCATTCAAAAATACACAATTTTTAATAAATCATGGGCTAAAGAATTAAAATTGAAATTAGAAAATATTTTTGAAGTGATTTATAGTAAAGATAGTACATAAAAATTATGAGATAAAGTTAACGGAATGCTCATAGAAAAACATATAGCCATAAGCACTTAAATTTAAACAAAGGCCAAAATCAAATGATTTGGCTTTCACAACATGACAAGCTGACTCTTAAACTCTTATGGTAATGCAAAAGAAAAACAAGCAGAAGGACTGCTTTGTTAGAGAAGAAAACAGAGCAAAAGGACTGAAATATTTAATGTCAAACTAAGTAATGGAACAGAATTAAAGTTCACAAACAGACCATCGTTACTGATTTATAACAAAGACAACACTCAGTTACAGTGGGGAAAGGATGGTCTTTTTCATACATAGCATTGGGTATACTGGGTATAGATATGAGAAAGCAAGTTTCTGCAAACAACCCCTTCCTCTAGCAATTGTTCTCGCAGGCAGACACTGAACAGGAAACAAAACACAAATATTTTTTTACACACATACACACATACATACACTCAATGTACAAAAGTATCTATAGCAGTTTTATTCATAACAGTCACAGAAAATGGAACTACTCAAATACCTATTTGCAATGCGTAGGTAAATTAATTGAGTTGCATTTACAGAATGTGACACAAAAGTTAATGAAATCAGTCTACAACCACATGGAGTCAGGTGGATGAATCACACTGAGAGGGGAAACTGAGACACTCACGGGGCTATTAGAGGTCAGGATAGGGGTTAGTACCTTGTAAGGTAGTGTATGGAAGGGGGCACAAGGCGCATTCCTTGTGAGTTAAGTTTTAGTCCTTAATCTCAATGCCATTTTTCCAGATTTGTTCAGTGTGTTAAAATTAATCAAACTTGATGATAAGCAGGTTGCATATTGTGCAATGTATATTGATTGCACATTCAGTATATGTACACTTTTCTGTGTGTATATTAGACTTCCATAAAACCTTATAAAATTAAAAATATTTGTTCACTTGTGCTTCCAAATGGTTTTCTCCATACTTTCAGGAACCTGAGGTTTATTAAATTTTACTCTGTAAATGAAGAAGCCGAAAACAATTACATATGTATATGTATATGTATATGTATATGTATATGTATATGTATGTGTGTGTATACACATATACATATACATAAATTTTTATAATTTTTACCAATGATTCTCATTCAGGGAATAGTTATCCCCCAAAGGGACATTTGACAACATCGAAAGTTATTTTTTGTTTCTTGTTCTCTCTACTGCAGAGGGATAGGGAATGCGGATACCGGTATCTAGCCAGGGAAGGCCAGTGACGGGGCTCATCATTGTACAATGCACGCAACAGCTCCTACAAAAAATGATTTGACCCAAAATGTCAATGACACCAAGGTTGAGAAACTCTGACTTAAACAATGTGCTTTGCACTAAATGCACGTTTAGTAAAATAATGATGCTTTCCTTAACTCTACTCTGTTGTTGATAATTCCCATGATGCTATCTTTCTTGAGACTCAGTGGATTTCACATGCTTCCTGCCATATGTTTCTTGACAAAATCTCGCCTCCCTTCAGCTTTTAATTCCCTAAACATTAATTAACCTTCTCGACTGCAAGTGAATCACAAATATGCATTAACACCACATTTTTTGTCTCCTTTCCCTGACCTGCCTTTATCTGCAGAAACTTATCCTTTCCTCAGGCCTGAATGAAAACCAGATTAAGGAGCTAAACAAGCAAAATTTTATTCAAAACAAGGTAAATGGGCACAAAGTCTTTTTTCAGTTACCCACCACCTAAAGGAACAAAATCTCAAATTCTTTAGAGTTTTACTCTCCTACTCATCCTTTTGAGGGGAGATTAAGTTTGAGGTGGCATTTTCCTGACTCTAACAAAACTGTTCTCAAAGTGTGTGTCACACTAGAAATTCAAGTTCTCACAGATGGGCAAATCAAAACAGAAAAAAGTTTCCATCTTAGTGAATACTAAGCCCCTCCTCTCTGTTTTACACAATAGCCATTTTATTGTTACAAAACTATTTTTAAAAATCAAACAGTCATCACAGTCCCTTTGTTTCTACTCTCAAAACTACACAGTAGATTACAAATTGTGGTGGATTTTCAGTGTTATTTGATACCAATAAAACCAAGAACGGGGGATTCCTACAAATCACTTCCCTTCACTGTTTCATGAGTTTCTACAAATAATTCTATTAAAATAGAATAGTTCAATATAAATCAAAGTATAGTACGTTTATTATTTGTTATGGAAGTCAAACCTCAAGGGTAAATTGTGTTGTAAAAGTCAGTTACTCATTTGGGGTTTGCTTTGGACAACAGGCAGCAAGTCTATGAGACAGACCACACCAACAAGGGGTTATGGAAGGAAAGAGAGCAAACTCCCACTCGTCCAAAAGGGCCATCACTTCTGTTGTTGCGCACCCGGCCACCTGGCCCCCGAAGGCAGTGGTGAGTGACATAGTGGAGCGTGTGCCATTCAAGATTCTGCGATCCCGACCCCTTCTCAAGGTGGTCTAAGCTATTGTCCTAAATTTTGATCATTTGGATTATACTATACTTTTTATGATGCAATTAATTTTTGGTGTTTTTCCAATTCAATTGTGGTAGAAGGTTTGTAAAAAAAAATGTTTGCAATTGGTCAGTTCCAGGCTGAGGGAGGAGATGCAGTGCTATAGTCACAGGGCAGAGACCAGGGAGAGGGTGTCCCCCTAACCTGGTTCTGGTTAAGCCCTAAAGGGTTGAAGGAGAGCATGGGGAAGCCACAGTGGCAGACCATAATGCGGCCCTCTGCCTTTGAAGATTTGGATAAGATGCTAACAGACCTGGTGGAGGCATTTGAGATGAAGGAAAAACATTGGTGTGATTTGCCAATCACCTAGGAGACCTCCAACAAAATCTTCAGGTTGCTACTAAGGTTGGAAACACATTACTCATTCACACACAGAGATGCAGGACTGTCTTCTGAAGTCCAAAATCAGTCAGGGATACTTAGAGAAAACAGAGTAATAGACTATTAGGTGAAGCTTCTGCAGCAGATGTGTGAACCACACGCAAAGTTTTACCCATAATTAGATGTTCTAGTAAGGTAGCTGGAAGAAACAAATCCAAAGCTATTTGGATAACAGCAATTCTCACAGCAGAATGTTCATAGTGTGTCTCAGACAATTCCGTGTCTACAAATTAACACTAATAATCTCCAGGGCCAGCTGGAGGATTTGAAAACATTTGGCCCAAGACAAGAAACCAGGAGAATCATTGCCAGTAGAAATTGGGGCATAGTTTCTCAAATGTATGCCACATACCTATGGGCAAATAAACGTTATCCCACTCTTATGTTCCCTTGCATAGGAAGGGAGAATATCTCTGCAAATGAGATTACTGCAGAGATCATGATGAGGTTGTTGAAGAGGCTTAGTGAAAGACATGGAAGAAAGAAATTTATCACTACAAAAGGTAAAGAATAGGTTTGGCATCAACAATTGTTTGTTCATTGCAATGACGGAGGTCCAGGAGCTATCCAATTATTCTCTCTGCAAGAGGGATTACATTAGGGTTTCCTTATGTTTGTTCACAGTGCCTCACACTAAACGGGCCTGTACCACGAAGGTAGACAGTGGCAAGAATGGTTATATCAACAGCAAATGCCTGGACATTGGGTATCGTTCACATATCAAATGAGGCCACAGAAAGAAAAAAAAAATATGTGTACATTATGCACTGAATTTCCTTCTATGTTTCTAGGCAGGCAAACTTTTACAATGTTTTTCATGTCAGTATGAATTGCCTTATACTTAGAGAAGAAGCCATTGGACACAGTATTTTCACTCCCTGTTCTCCTATTCTCACCCTCAACAGGCTGTTTTTTTTGCACTCAAGTGATAAACACCTGATTAATTAATACTTTCATCAATACAAAATATATCTCGCTTTCCACTCAAGAATGAAGATGAGAATCTATGTGTGTGTCATACACAGTCTTGAAGTCACAGCTAATTCCTTTATTTTTTATACAGTAACCATTCTATTAGTCCCCCCTTATGTATGGCTGCTTCTCTGGGTGAGCTTCTTTTAGTTGTAAGATAAAGTAAGTATCTTAGAAAAAGATCAATCGATATAATGATATAAAATCTGTCTTGAGAATGAAAAGTTATTCAGGATCTTAATCAAAGCTAGGAACTACCTGACATTTCTTTCTTTCTCATTGAGCATCCCTGCTTCTCTGGACTAGTTTACTATCTGATTCACTTATTTCAAACAGGCAATTCATTTTCCTTTCTAAATAAAGAGGGTGTTGATTTCATTAGCTGAACTAATTACCCTCATCCCTCTTAGATGAAACAATATATTGCAGAGCACCTTGTGATTTTCTGGTCCCTGATGTTCATCAAGTCATCGTCATCCAGCTAGTTTCCAACCTCAGGCTATTCCCTGGGACTCCAGCCTGTGGGAAGGGGTTTGTAAACTCCACCTGTGATACATGTACTGCACTAGGGAAGCAGGGAGGCATCCTCTGTGAAATTGATGTTAAAGATCTTTGTTTTAACAACACAGATATCTACAGCTGAATTATTTTTCAAAAGCATTTCACCAGCCCAGATGTAGTTTTAAATTCAATATATATTTGTATAAATACACTTTAGAGAAGTTCTTGTGTACAAGAAGTAATGCTGGTAACTTCTTTCAGAAGCTTAATTATTATATAATTCATCCATTAGGAAAGTCAAGTAGTTGCTCTGCATTCTAATGGTATACAGTAGCTGGTAGTCTGGTCATTGCATCCTAATTGCATTCTGTAAAATGTACCACATAAATTTCATTACTAAAAAGCTGGTTCCATCAAACTGTCATCTCTAGCCAATGCATCCACTCTCAGAATTTGAAATAGGATCTAGGTGAGCTTATACGCCATCATAGAAACTCCTGATGTTTTTGAAGTGCACATTTTACAAGACACTTTTCTGTGTCTTATCCTTCTTGTTTGTCAAAATATCCATGTGGGGAAATAAGCTCATTTTTTTAAAATGTTAAGCCAAACCAAAAGCATTTAAGTAACTCCATCATTTGGAATTATGTTTGCCCATGAGAAGCAAGCAATAAAGTAAGAGAGGATAGGGAAAAAAAAAAACAACTTAAAAATGTTTTCAAATAGAGATATAGAGGTAGATCTCCAATACTACTCATGGCAGTTTTGCTCTATAAAGTCCCTAGGAACTAAAACATTCCCAAGTTTCTGCTTCTTTTTGATGGCCTTTGTTATACAAGTCACGATGAGTCACATACACCTTCCTGGTCTCAGCATAAAATAGAAGAGTAAGATTCACATATTAGTTATCTCTTTAAAAATATTCCTGGAAGCTGCCATATGCCACTTCATTTTACATCTATTGGGTAGAACGAGGACACTTGGGAATGCTTTGCTTCAAAGAAGGTTGGAAAATGTAGTGTTTATTCTGTGTGACCTTATGATCACTGATAATTCCAGGTTTCTATAAAATTAAAAATAAAGTATATAGAGAACACTGAGCAATAACTATCATTGCTGCAGATTTCGTCCCGCAAAATCGGTGAGTGACTGCAACCGATCATGTGAATGAATCTCACACAGAGACACACTTGGAAAAGGAAGTCCGGGGCCACAGACCCTTCCCTTATGGTCTGGGAAAGGCCTCGAGCGTAGCTCAGCCGGGCTTTTTATTAGATGTTTCAGGACACATTTACATTGGATTGGTTATTCATGAACTATGCACAGAACAGGGGTCTTCAACTAGGTCATAAAGATATATGGAAAGGGGATAGATAAGCAGGAGGTTTATTCAGTAAGGTGAACATTTGAGCAGGAAAGAATTTCAGACATCCATTAACATAAGCCCCTTGACTCTGGGAGGGAGAGACTCAGCAAGGCAGTAAATTTTTAAGAAGCATGTTTGGCCAGATTCCCATCAGAGAATTCTTTTTCCACGGACATGAATCACGCTGGCCCACTCAGAAGTAGTTTTTTTCACACGGAGTCTTGCTCATACACATGAAGTCCGGGTCATGTTTCATCATGCGTGTGAAAAGAATCCTGCCACACAAAAATCAAGTTTACTTGAGTTCTTATTGATACTACTTACTGTAGGACAAAGAATACTTATAAAGGCAATATTAATTTCAAAATCACTTAATTGAGTGGAACTGTGTTTCAGAAATGGTGAAAGATGAAGAAACTGTGTGAGGCATAACAGGCTTATGTAACTTTTGAACTTGAAAATTCTCTTCCATGGGGAACTACATTGGATGGACCACATTAAAGGTGATCAATAAGTATGTGAGAACCCTACAAAAATAACATCTTTACTTTGGTCCTTATATGATGATGCTGAACCAAAGTTAGATTCCACAATCAGCCTTCTAGCAGCTATGTTGAAATTAATAAAGCAATTATTAAAAACTATAATGGTGCTCTAATTATGTGACTGCATTCTTCATAGCAACATGTTCTACAGATTATGCTGATTTCAGTAATTTACAAAGTAAGTATTCTAATCCTGCCAATTATACTTTCTTTTATTCAACATTCCTCCAAGAAAAATACATTTTTCAGGACAGTGAAATTTCTGAGACTACTGAGGAAGACTACGGTATGTGTGTGTTCTTTCCAGGTTGCAAAATTGTGACACTTTCTATTGAATGAAACAATTATATCACTAGTTTAATTTTTTCTGCTTAATTCTAAAATGTATACTAATCACAAGTAGTTTATGTTTATTTATTCAGTGACCTATATAAATTAAATTTATTGTAATTATAGTAGTTTCAATACAGGAAAAAATAGTTCTCATATATGCATCTGTGTGTAGGGAGAGGATACCTTCAATGTAAATGAGAGGCTCTTGTCTTTGGGGAGGAGGCAGAGTCAATAAGGGGTTCCTTTTTGATGACATTTTGCACGACGCTTCTATAATGCATTTTGAGGATGTATTCAGCGTGTGCATGGGCACTATCACTATTGATACAATTGTTAAAATCATGAGTAACTTTTAATTTAATTTGGAAAAATAGCCTTCCATAAGGAGAATGTTTTTCTGACCATACTACAGACATGAATGGGTTTTGATTCACTTACGGTGTCCTTATGGCCAACAATGTTGGATACTTTAGAGCTCAAATGGTGAAATTGTTGCTGGTGGAAATTAGGCTTTTCTACAGGATTGTGAGGAAAAAATTCCAAGGACCCATGCACGGGAGACTGTGGTGTGGCAAAATGGTTTATTTGTATGGAAGGCTGCCCACGGGTCCCATCTCTGTCCATCCTGCCATGGAAAATCAGGACCAGAAATAGAGCTAAGGTCCAGATATCTTATGCCATATTAAAGCTTAGTCCCTTCCAGTGTCTGGCTAGCTTAGCATGTGTTCCTGGCTGCAGTCTGTTGCTGTGCTGAGGTATTCAGGCTTCTGCCTGGAGCCTGCATGTGGAGTCCATGTGGCCATTGGCCATGCAGGCTGCTAAGGGCATATGGCCGTGAGAGAGTACATGAAAGTGCATGGAGTGAGTGTGATTTGTGAGCAAGAGAGAAGGACTGAGATTCTTTGTTCCCCTGTGATTATGTTAGCTTGGGTTTGGGCCAGATCAAGTGCTTTTTCAAAATAACCAATGAACTCCCCAAGATCTTGCAGGCTTTTGATAAGCTTACACCCTCTAGGGTAGACTGACAAGCCTCTATGGTCTAACAGCTTCCCCTGCACCCCCAACAATATGGTACCAGGAGGAGGAAATAGGAAAGTTAATCCCCTTGGCAGGACAATGCTATGATCCCTTGGGGTGTAGCTTCCTGGTGAAGCAAATATAGCCTCATGCTCCCCAGGCTTTTAAACTCAATGTCTAATTCCCTTTGCTACCTTTTTTTTAATGTTAATAACTAGTTAACTATCAATGATAACAAAATGGGGTAAACAAAAGGTAATTAAAGCAATGGCAGAGGAGAGAATGCTGAAGACAGATTGTTGTATACAGATTGCTTTGCTTTATCTGTAGTGTGTCAGTTTGTGTCTTAGTTTAAGAGGTGTTGATATTTTCAGGGATCTTTTTCTGTGTATATGCTCAGAAGAGTTTGTTTTAAAGAGATAAATATCTCTACAGGCTTCAAATGGAAATTTTAAGAATTAACTGTAATGTAAAATAAAATAAAATAAAAAAGAATTAACAAAAATCCCAAGTGTCTACTTTGCTTTGAATTTCTCCTTATAGTAGCTGAAGCAAAGAGTAAAAGTCAAGGAACCAGATTCAGAGGCATTTGCTGATTTGTTCAGTCGTATCATTTCAAAACATATTTTTCAAGGAATAAAAGGGGATTTTTTTCTTAATGCTAAATAGAAATAAAAGGCACATTTTAAAAGACATTATGCTGGGGAATTTTTCTAAACATTATTTTCTTACCTGAAAAGTGTGAAAAACTACCAGTTGGCTAAAAATTTTCTAGTCAAAGTGTTTCTCATAGAGCAACTGAAAGCAAAGGTAAACTGTATCTTAATTATTCTTACTTTAATAGAAAGTGAATTACCCTTATTTGAATATTTGTTGCTATATTTCATACACCTCTATATAATAAATATATTATATGTATAGTTGAAGGTATTAAGGGCTTTATGGTGACCTAACTTTTTTTGTTTTTGAAAGAAACGAGAGTCATCACATCTTTGGTTCTTTCCAACTAGAAGTACCAAGTCACCACTTTAATGAATCAACTAGAATAATATATATTCTAAATAACATACACATACATTATAAATAATAAATAAAATATAAATAAAACTCCTGGTAAAATAAGGTGTGTTTGTATATCACGCACTTTATTTTCCTTCTCTCACAGAATTCTTCCGGCAAAGCATGTTACTTCTTTGATTTCTTTGAAATTTATGTTAGATAAAAACATTTATAAAATACATCTTGAAAGGTTGTCCACATAAATCCTGGTAATACTAAAGCAGCTTATCTCAGTATAAGCTCTTTCCTTCAGTAAAAATTGATGTTTCTGGAGTAAGCAAGCATTCAACTATGTGAATATATATTAGATGCATTTGGCTTGGATATCATGTTTCTAAAACATTTTAAATAACTGGAGTAATATGCATATAACTCCTCTGGATTTTTATGTTTATAAATCAAATCCTTTGTAAAATAAAAAATAAGCCTAGTTATAGTGCTTTGAGGGTAAATGTTATGTATGTCTCCTATTTATTTCATATTCCCGAGGAAATAAAAAACTTAGTAGATGCTCAATAAATTCTAAGTATCTGAATTAAGCAACAGCCTTCTTAAGACATAAAATACATTAGTTAATTGAAAAATGTAAAAGTATTAGAAATAAGTGAATCATTCAGTATTTATCTTTTTGTGATTTTTTTTTATTAGCATGATGCTCTCAACATTCATCCCTGTGGCACATATGACAGAATTTCATACTTTTTCAAAGGTTGAATAATATTTTATTGTATTTATAGAGAACAGTTTTTAATCTTTAATCTGCTTTCATCTCTTAATTATTGGGGACAATTTTGCAATGTATCTAAAATCACCAAATTTATAGAAGTAAATACTGTGTGATTCACTTATTTCTAATACTTTTACGTTTTTCAATTAACTAATGTATTTCATGTCTTAAGAAGGTTTTTTCTTAGGGGTGGGGAAAAATGCAGACAACTGTAATTAAACAACAATAAAGTAATTAAAAAAATACATATAGAAGTAGAAAATAGAACTGTGGTTTCCAGGGACTGAGGAGAGGGAAAAAGAGGAGTTGCTGCTTAATGTGTGTAAAGTTTCAGTTTTGCAACATGAAAAAGTTTGAAAGATGACAATGTAAAATATAATAGTTAACACTACTGAACTGTACAATTAAACTTGCTTAAGATGCTACATTTTATATTATGTGATCTATCATAAGTTTGAGAAGTAAAAAAAATCATATAGAAATTTTTAAAAATGAAGAATTTAAAGAGCATTCTTAGCATAGTTGAAGATTAATGCTACCTACCATCTGTGAGAATTTAATTTCAAACACAGTGATTTCTTCTTCGGTTGTGTTGAATGAGGAACAATCTGACAGTGAAGCAATATTTAGAGAGGAGAGCATGAAATAATGCTCTGCTCTTTGGACAAATTGTCCATGTTTTAACTGAAAGTCTCCAATTTTTCATTTATCTGTGGAGTGATATATCATCATTCCCATAAAAAAAAAAAAAAAACTGGTGTATTGTGAAGATTCATTCAGTTGAAGACTTATATTGAGCTAAGATGAATAGAAACAAAAAAGGAACCACAAGAGTGCATATATCTTATTTTTTAATGTTTTTTCTCATAACAGACCCAGTGCCCTACCACACTGAAACGTTCTCTAGAGTAATACTGGTATCACTGGGTTTGAGATTTTCAGGACATGTTTTAAAGAACACCTTTAAAACACACTGATTTAATCATGTTAGAAGAGTTAAATGGTTTTGTAGCGTTCACACATGAAAAACTAGAGCCAAATGACATGGCAGTATCTACCATCTTTCTCAGAGCCTAGCATAAATGATTATTTACTCGTTATTTACTCGTCTCTGGAAAATAATACACATAAGAAGCCACATGTGCATACTGAAAAAGTAAGTAGGAAAACAGAGCATAATATGGTAAGTTATGGAAATGCTATAGGTTGTTACTGAATATTCATATTAAGCATTAGATGAAGCATAGAGCAAAGTTAGGCACTTAATATAGATTTTGGTAACAGTGGCAAGACGATCATATATTCACACTAATTTTCAAATATTTTCAGCACATCACACATTGATATTTGATATGAATTCCGTTCAAAGTGTAAAATATATTTTGATTAAAAGATACTATGTGAAGTATAATGTAGGTATTTACATCTAAGGCCAGCAAATGAAAAGACTTGGATGATAGGATTTTATTCCTGATAACAGGAAATGGAAGGAGGAACAGAAGAATTTATTAACTCTATTACAGTAGTTTCCCAGCAGGGAATATAAGGCCCACCTTGCTAGAAATTTGTATAACATTGAATGAAGAGTGTGTTTACAGTGGTCTGAGCAGCTTCAAGGTCAGTGACAATATTGAAATATACAGGGCCTCTCAAAATGGGAGCCATGTACTGCAACCCTAGGCCTGTAAAGTCAGGGGAAAATGGGAGGGTGATATTTTGGTAGCTGTCACCTGTAGTCTCTGACCCGTAACTGCCCACGCATGAACCCCGAGAATAAGCCAGAGGGCAGGTGCGCTGATGTTTTAGAGTTAAAATGCCTTTATCCCCAGAGCAGGTCAGAGAAAGCTGAAAATATCTAAGGAAGAAAATGGAGTTTAAGAGCCAATAAGTAACAGTTATTATGTTCTTCTAGGTTATAAAGAAATAATGTTACAAAATGACAATTTTCATCAATATAGCTCACTGGCAAACATAATACCTAATTAGGATCTATAAGGAAAAAAGTTTAAAAAATGGCTTCTCTTTGAATTCACCGAGAGATAAATCAGAATAAGTACAGCACATTACATTTCCATTAATATAGGAATACCATATACAGATTAAAGGCTTCAAGGAGCAAACAAATAAATAAATGATTCACATTGTGTGTTAAATAACACAGTTAATCTGCAGTGACAAATTACTTCATCTATGGCACTGCAGTGGTCAGTGAAGTGTGTGAGAATGGTTTCAGATTCAAATACTCGGTGTGTAAGGAGGAAAAAGCTGTTTTCTATTCTAAAATTGTGGACTTTGAAATAAGATATGCTTAAACTACCTGAAAATTTTACATTATAAAATTTAATGCCTATAAGGAGATTTTTCTTAAAGATAACTGCAGAATATTTAATTTTCAGTGTTTTGTCCTAATTAAATCTCCAAATCAGAAGTTACTGTAGTCACTATAAAGAATGAAAAAATGGGAATTGAAACAATTCTAGCAAGTTAAAACTGTTTTTCTTATTTTCCAATACCATACTAATAACAACTCATTTTCCCAAACACTAACCTCTATCCTATTGATATGATTATATCAAGTTTTACTGATGCTTAGTTAATAAATCAGATTTCTACGCTGTGTTACTTTCCTATAAATCCTTTTACACAATCCAAGATTCAATAACTTTAGTGGTTTGAGAGGTATAAATAAAATTCTGTTACAACTAAGATAAGAAATAAAAACTATAAAAACTCTTAAAGTTCACCCAGATAATTACATAAGCTACTAAAAATAAAAATAGCATTGCTAGATAAAATGACAACTCATGTTGAAGTCCAACCACTTCCTGAATCTAAAAGTGATTGTTAATGCCTGTACAACTCATTGAAAAGACATCAATGCTTGCAGAGCATTATTAAAGGTATCGAAGTCATAAGAAACTCAATCACACTCTTCATCTCCATCGTCTGTAAAATATAAAGTTGCTTCAATTTAAAATATACCATCCAGGGAAAAAGGTAGATTTAGTGTTTCTTTATTTTCTTGGCCTTGTTGTCTGTCATTACAAGTTTGAATATATGTATAATTTTTCTTAAAGTTTAAAAATTATCACATTACTTGCAGGAAAAAAATATACCAAGTAATTTTAAATGAACCCTTCACACCCCCTTCATTCCCCATGGGAGAAAAATGCAAGACAATTTTTTTTAAGATTTTATTTTTATTTATTTTTTAGAGAGAGGGGAAGGGAGGGAGAGAGGGAGAGAAACAACAATGTATGGTTGCCTCTCTCATGGCCCTCATGGGGACCTGGCCCGCAACCCAGGCATGTGCCCTGATGGGGAATCGAACCGGGACCCTCTGGTTCTCAGCCTGCGCTCAATCCACTGAGCTACACCAGCCAGGGCACAAGACAAATTATTAAAGTAAAAAGTACTACAATATATGATAGCATTTTTTAAAAAGCCGAAGTAACTTGATAGAAGCAGAAAAAAGCCAAAAAATATTGACTAGGATAGGAAAAAACCCTAAAATTGTTTTTTAAAGGCAAAATAATGATTTAGCAAATGTTAACCATTGTAAAACAAAAAGAAAACAGAGAAATTATCCGAGAAAAATCAGTAATTCCAATAAATATAAATTTATGTTTTTTTCATTAAAATAGTAGATATGTTTGACAAGTAAATGCATTTATATGCTGTTTACCAGAGACATAGTTACAAAAAAAGAAAAGTTTTATTCAAGAAAGATGTAACAGATTTTCATTAAAGAGATGTTATGATTTAACCTCAAATATTTTTGCATATATGAAATGCTTAAAACTACTTGAAAAATGTTTTGTGTATACACACACGCACACAGATATTTAGATATATATTATACATTATATATTAGTTCAACAAATTCCTTAAAAATGACCTACAAGACTTGTGCAGTGACTTTTCTCTTGGGCCTGGATGGCCACATTTAATTTTCCTTTGTTTGCAAAGAGCTACTTGCAAAAATTATTAGTGTTTTTAATATTTTGTGCTGAGACCTTCTAAAATATTACAGTGGGATGTACAAATAAACAAACAAAAGTTCTAGTTGCTTGGATAAAGAATTATGCCTTTTATCAGCTTCTTTCAGAGTGTTTCCCTAGTGTTGAGGTGAGAATTATCAAAATAAAACCATTTCTTTACAGACCATTGCCATGGTATATTGTTCTTTTCTCATATCATGATAATGGAAACACATTGAGAAAAAGATCAGGGTGACAAAATTAATATTAGAAATTAATACTAGAAAATTATAAGCTATAAATTTAAAATACAGGTAACAAATATATTTACAGTTGATTTTTGTTATGAATGAAACATATAAAATTTCTATCACTTAATTAAAGAATACTGAATGTTTGCCCTAAGAGAAAAAATATATATGAAAATATATGCTCATATCTCACTTAGATTATAATCTTACATCCTAAAAACAACTTATTCTTATAGATTCTATTTTCTTTATTTTACAAGGGAGAAAATAAAGTCAGAAGTGTTAAGGGATTTGCCTGAGGACTTATCCCTGATAGGTACGAGAGCTGGGATTTGAACCTTGTCCATTTATTTGCCCACGTGCTAGAACCTTTTGTACTCCACCACGCATGTCCTGCCACCCCCACCCTGTGGTCCTCCTTGTCTGCTGCTGAAACAAGACAGCAAAGCAGTGGGGAATGTGGGAGTGAGGCCAATCAAATATTTTGCCACTCTAAGGATGTCTGTTAATGACTACAAAGTGCCATGAGTATTGATTTTGCCTTTGCAAATAAATTTAGCAAGTAGAGAAATTTGTAATTACAGGATCCATAAATAATGAAGTTTGACTGCTGATATATCAATAAAGTATCTCATATTTGTCAAATAATTTTTAATAAATTACTTTATTTCTGTTCAAGTACAGTTGTCTGCATTTTCTCCCCACACCTCCCACAACCCCAGCCAAACCCACTTCCCTCCCCTGTTTCCAACCTCCCCCTTGGCTTTATAGTAGTTCCTGAAAACCCTTCTCCCCACTGTCCCCTCCCCCCTTCCCTCTGGCTATTGTTAGATTGTTCTTAATTTCAATGTCGCTGGTTATATTTTGTTTGCTTTTTTCTTTTGTTGATTATGTTCTAGTTAAAGGTGAAATCATATGGCATTTTTCCCTCACTGTTTGGCTTATTTTCCTTAGCATAACACTCTCCAGTTCCATCCATGCTGCCACAAAGGATATAAGCTCCTTCTTTCTCTATGCTGCATAGAATTCCATTGTGTGAATGAATGCACCATAGTTTCTTGATCCACTCATTTGCTGATGGGCACTTAGGTTGCTTCCAGCATTTGGCTATTGTAAATTGTGCTGCTATGAACATTGGGGTGCAGGAAGACAAAAAAAAACAATTAAAATGGGCAAAAGACTTGAACAGACACTTCTCCAAGGAGGACATACAAAGGACCAGAGACATATGAAAATATGCTAAGCATCACTAGCCATCAGAGAGATGCAAATTAAAACCACCATGAGACACCACCTCACACTGATCAGAATGGCCATCATAAACAAAGCAACAAACAAGTATTGGAGAGGATGCAGAGAAAAGGGAACCCTAGTGCACTGCTGGTGGGAATGCAGACTGGTGAAGCCACTGTGGAAAACAGTATGGGACTTCCTCAGAAAACTAAAAATGGAACTGCCTTTTGACCCAGCAATTCCATTGCTGGAATTATACCCTAAGAGCCCTGAAACACAAATAAATATTTTTTAATGTGGATGTCATGAGTATATGAATACTTAATGCCAAAGTTTCAATGTTTAGTATGATAAACTGGCAAAATACCAGAAGCTTACAGATTTTCAGTTGCGTTGGAAGTATTTTATTATCTTTTCAGATAAAGATTAAGCAGTTAAAAAATCATCAGTAATATTGCAAAAATTTGTATGCACCAAATAATAAAATTAAGATAATACTCCATATGTAATTTTTAATGCAGATAAAATAGAAGCTGTCCCAATTTTTTAAAAGACCAATTGAAAAGACACAGGGTAAATGACAATTTATTGTATACTTTAAGTTATTATTATATATCATTCATTGATATAGAAATGTATTACTTGTACCTATCAGCTTGGTGATAGTGATTGTCTCAGAGTGAGGGAAGGGCAACACTACTAAGAATAGGGGACCAAGGAGACAGGGTAGGGTTGAGCCATGGGGAAATAAGAGGGGCAACGGTAACTAAACAACAATTTTAAATAAAGGAAGAAAAAAATGTTTCATTGCAAAAGGACAAAGCAAATAAAATGTCTGAGGAAAGGAAGAGTGCCAATTTGTGAAAACAAAATGCTATAAACATATATCTAACATCAACAATTTAACTCTATGTGCATGCATTCCCATACACTCTGCGTGGTTAGAAAATAGACTGCTTCTCACAAAGTAAAATTAATATAAATTTTAATATAAATTAAAAACAAGACAAAAGTTCAATGTTATCATCAAAGTTGATTTATTTTATTTTAAAAGTATGAAATTAACACATTTCACTGAAAATGTGCAAAAGGAAACCATATTCCTCTATGACAGGCAGGTTTCTAAGAAGACCGAATGACACATGTTCTAGCGTAATACCCACTCCTTGACTGTGTATGGGCCTGTGAATATGATGGAATATACTCCCATGACTATGTTATCTAATATGGAGAAGAGATTGTGTAGAAATAATTAAGGTCACTAATCAAATAAGAGTAAGTTAATCAAAAGGAATATCAGCTAAGCAGCCATGACTTAATCAGTCGAGCCCTTTATTTTATTTACTTTTTAATTTACTCTTGATTGTATTTTTCCATTTCCATTTTGTTCTCTTATCCTTGTCTCCCCTCAGCAATCAACACACTATTGTCCATGTCCCTGAGTCCTTTTTCCTTTCAAAGGAGATGCTGGAAGCAGCAAGTCATCAGGAGTTCTCCAACTGCAAGGAATTGAATTCTGCTGATCATGTGAGCTTGTGCTATGACCCAAGCCTGGCTGGCATCTTGAATGCAGTGGGTGAGATCCTGATCAGTGGAGCATGTGAGATAATATATGTGGCTTTAAGAGGCCTTAAGAGGTAATTTGAATGCAATGACACAAAAGTAATGCACCCATTTTTTTTGTAAACAAAATTATCAATGTTATGCAGTGGAGAAATATCCATGGAATATGATAGTTTGATTTTAAATGGTTATGTGGCCCTTGGCAAGTGATTTAATTTCTCCTGGCCTAAAGGCATTTTACCTTAAAAACACTCAAACTGCTTGATAATTTAAAGGTTTATCCTATACTCCAAATTATTAAAAAAAGAAAAGAATCATTGTCGCATTTATAGGAGACTGGTGCATTACAATTATTATTAGATTAATCAGTTAATATATTAAATCATTAATTATTTGATTAAGATAGTACTAAATTAATTTTTTATTCTGTATTTTAGCAAATGTATCTTGACTGTTTACACAGGGTTAGATGATGATGATGATGATGCACCAATGAGTAAGCAGTCACTCTCATTTTTATTGTGATCGCGATGGTGTACAATACATTAGATGGAGGCTAAACTAAATGCAGAGATGAGAGAAGACTTTCTCAATACAATGAGAGCTAAAATGAGATTGAAGAAAGTTGATAAAATCAAAATGTGGCACTGGAAAGAATAACGGATATTTCAAGTCAAAGGAATGTATTATGCCAAGGTCGGAGGTTGTGAAGGAACTTGGTAAAATTAAAACAAAACAAAAACAAAACATTACTCCTTTTGATTTGAGTAAACACCTCAAGTAGGATAGTGCTTGCATGTGAGTTAGAAAAAAAATCTCAGAACAAGATTAACAAAAGCCTGGTAAATTATTTCAAGAAATATTGGTATCACCATAAAAAATACTGGTATTTATAGATGTTTGTTTATCTGTTCCAATCAAATCTAAACTGTTCATGTTAGGGAGAATTATTAGTGGATTATAAAACCATATGTAACATACTAAGTTGTATTAATATAAGTATAAAAACCTATTCAATGATAGATTACTGAAGAAAAGATATGAATCTAATTTAATAATTAGTATATGAAAATGAGTCTTAGAGTGAAACCAGCAAAAGTGAGAATGGAAAGGAAAGAATGCATTAAAGAAATAACAAGAAAAAAGTAGACAGGAACTGGGGACAAATTTGATAGCTGCAGAATACTCAAGACAAGGCAATGGAAGAGAAAGGAGTTACTCTTAGTTGATTTAGTTTATAGATAAGACAGAACTTAGAAAAGTGTAAACAATTTAGAAAGAGAGATAATATATCAATTTAGAACAGGCTGAATTTGAGGTGCCTTTTTAACATCATGTCAGAAATTTTCAAAACTTTTCAAAACTTTTCCCTGGGGTACCACAGTCTGTGAACAATTTATTTAGTATTTCCCCATGCATGAAGGAGTTCAAGTTTGAATCCCTGAAGGCATTTAGCAATGCCAGCATTCCCAGAGCAACCGAAGGGGGAACTTTGGTTAGAGTGAAAATAATAGTTGGGCAGTGAGGGACCTTACGGGTTTATAGCCATCACACCTCATAGCTTGGTCTCTAGTTTAATTGTCATTTATCTCTGAGTCACCTACCATCACCAAGGGTGTTTGTGACTGGAGTTTCCATGTCCAAAATGGCTTCCTCTCTCACATTCTAGAACCTTGGTGTCCCTTGCCCGTCCTTATCCACATGCTGTCTGATACTGTGGAAAGTAAATATATCTATCAATTTTAGAAAGAGTTTTGGAGTCTAATCATTTCGAATAATAAACCAGAGACTATGAATAGTGGAAGGCCTCTTTTAAAAAAGCATAATTTGCTATAAAAAGATCACATTCAAAACTAAGATCAATGTCCAATTGGAGTTAAAGCTAAAAATGAGAGGATAATTTGTAAATGCCTGGGACTAGAGGTCCAAAATTCTTATATAAAATAAAGCCAAAGAAGTAAATTTGAAACAGAGCTGCAGGGACTGATTTTGCTACCATAGGTTTCTTTTATACACCTGACCCTGTTAATATACACATTTCTCAGTGGGAATTAGCTAACCATAGTTTAACATACTTCTGTTAGCCAGAAAAATCAATGACACTGTCAGTTAACCAATGGGCTGAAGCCAGATTTGCATTCTATGATCTTTCTTCTTAGATTATCACACTACACCTACTGTTTGGCTGCCATGCCATTCCGGGACTTTGTTTTTATTGTCATTGTTTTATTATTTGACTTTGGGACATGCAACAAAACTAAAATGTCTCTTCTTTATCAGTTGCCAGAGTTATATTATTATTTATTTTAGGGAAGTGATTCTTCTCATAAAATTCTTAACAGAACATTCTTTTATTTCTTTAGAAAGTGGCAATGTCTTTGCCATGCTAAAAATAACTCATTGATGTGAGGGAGATTTGCATATGCAGTGAAGATCATTATTTCCCCAAGGTTATTTAGATGATAACTGCCTTATTGTTCCCTGGCAACGGTACCCTCCCAATGTGCTACTGAAAACACTCCAGGTGTTAAATAAACTGTTACCTGTTGTTCTACAGCTGATTTCTAGATACTGTTCTCTATAGTGACAGTATGTATGATATTATCCAGATGAAATTCTGCTGAGAGATCACTAATAATAAGTCATTTCATTGTTCTCATTACTGTATCTTGTTATCTGCAGCTATAAACACATGCCCAAATTCTTATGGTCTATCTCAAATGGCAAAGCAAAACGTTTCAAAAATATGCAGGTGCTTTGTAATACTAAGTGTCTAATCAATGATGCAAGTATGCAACCAAGAGCAAGCAAACTGAGACTGTTCAATTCTCAAAGTCTCCTCTGTTTTATGATGGAACGAAAATGGAATCATAAGAGGTTGGGTACTACTATATACAACCAAGTCGTTCTATTTACATATTTTCCAGTGATGCTCACATATGATCAAGTGTAAATACCATAGTGCATTTTTGCTTCTTTAACAAAAACATATACTTAAATTTTCTAAGCTAAAAGTGAAAAAGTCACTATGCATTTGAAGAAGATAAATGCACCTCCTTCAAAATGTACCCATGACTTTTTAAAAATGATTTAATATATTTTTAGAGAGGGGGGAAGGGAGAGAGAGAAACAGCAATGTGAGAGAGAAACATCAGTTGGTTGTCTCTCGTACTGCCCTGATCTGGGATGGAACACACCACTCAGGCATGTATCCTGACTAGGAATCGAACCAGCAACCCTTTTTCTTTGCGGTACGACACCTAATCAACTGAGCCACACTGGGCAGGCCAGTACTGATGACTTCTTATTTCCACAATTGTAAACATATTTCATTATACCCTAGCCTCTTTATGAAATATACAGTCATTGAGGTTTTCATCAGTAGATGTTCTAAAGCCAGCAACTGTAGGAGTAGTAAGTCAATCCTCTATCTTTCAGTAGATCCGTCTAGTGAGAGTGCTAGAATTGCAAATCTCGCCACCACCCACACCAGCACCACCAATATTTTTACCTCTGTACTTGCTGCATATTTGTCAGAATGTGCGTTCACATCTACTGCCATAGTGACAAAATGTGTATCACTTGCCCATATCTGCCCAATTTTCATGAGACAGGAACTGTTGTTGTAATAACCTTCCTTTACAAAGTTATATTAAATTCCATCTAACCATTTTCTGGAGCCTAGAGACAAAGTGAATTTTAAATGAGGTAAATTTAGTACAAGGTGTGGACTACAGCTTTTTGCTTGTTTGTTTTTTGGTATACCATAGTCACGTTCATTTGGCTTCACTCTCATCCTACCTGTAGCTACAGTGCTCAGTTCTATGTAAGCTGATCCTCATACTGACAATGCCACCTCAAACAACACCCCTTGTTTCTCCCATTTTGTCACTGAGCTTTTTTTTGAAACCATGCTTACTTATTCATCTCAGGATAGCCTGATTGGGAACTATGGGAGGCTTAATATCCTCAGGAACTATCCTTTGGATCAGTGGAAGCCAGTAGCAGGTGGGTGAACGCCCCAGTGTTGTGTCCTTGCATGGACAAAACAGGAGGCATTCACTATAATTTTCCAACAATGCAGTGGAATGGGACCACTGGCTTCTACAGCAATAACCTTGAATTCGAATAATTATTCTGGCTCTTCTATTGTTACCTTTTAAATGGTCTTCCAACATCTCCATTTCTAGTCTTCTTCTCTGCTTTGAATTTTATGTCTGTCTGAAGACAATGTAGTTGAAGAAAATAGTAAGTTTTCTAGATCTGGAACTAATTCTTCCTCTTAACTATTGCAGAGAGAATGCAGAATTCATTTTGCATTTTCTAAATTGCATTTTCTAGATTGTTCTCTAAAATGTTGATTTGTATGTAGATTTCCATTAAATGTAAAATAATTAATATTAGTATTTTATCAAATATAATGAAAATCACATGGAAAATATAAGTGACTTTAAGTCATGTTAAGTTTTTACAATGTCAATGTGAGTTACCATTTGCTAAACTTATTTGTTGTTTAAGTTAGTTTATTACCCACACACTAACATTTTGTGCATACAAAAACTGAATCAGCATATTGAGCAAAGGAAAGGGCATTGAAAATTTTCTACTTTATGGCTTGACAGCTAAATTGAAGCTACAGGTTGCCACTTTAAATCAAGAGGATATATGCATATTTGCAATTAGTCTCTGTATGTTCATAAAACAAATTATATTAGATAAGAATAAAGTGAAAGACTCTTCAGCATCATCAAATAGTCTCAGAACTAACATCGCATATGACAAAAAACCACTTTCTCTAATATAAACGTGCTATCAAACTTTCTAAAGCTATTGAGAGATGGTAACAAAACTTATATTCCTTAAATGACATAGTCTTCAATGTTTTTAATTTAGGCATTATTAGAAGGAGGCATATCATTTTACTCTGATTTTATTTTCTCAGGTATCTTGGAGAAATGACCATATTCATCCATGTGGAATTTCATGACATAATTTGTTCTTTATAGGATGCAAGTGAAGCATGAACCATTTATGTAACATTAACTGGATATTCTCTCTATTGAAACTAAATACAAATAAAGAAGATGGAGTATTTTTTATAGCAACTATAGGAACAATTTACCTAAAATTAGGTTGTGAAATTAAGTTCTGCTATGCTCCAGCAAATCATTCCTCTATAGCCAGAGTGCCATAGTCACATTTATACATGAAATTACTGGCTAGTTTTAAAACTTCTGCAACTTTTGTTATTACTTGCATATGTAGTTTGAGTAACATTTTACAAATCTTTCCTAGGAGTTTGTAGTTCAAGTCTCAATATGTCAAATTCTAAAAGCAGTCCATTAAATATGTGGAAAAACTTTTTTGTTTCAATATTTCAAGTTAGATGTGGAGGCAAACAATCTTCAAATCTGTTGGTAAATAATTCTCTATTGGTCCGTTTATGCTTTGTGAGCAGAAGCAGTGGCTACCTTTGGTCTGAACTATCATTTCAAGAATGTGTACTATAGGTACAGTACTTCCCGAGAAAGCAAATAACAAGCTTGTATACTCTCAATGAAAATAAAGATAATATCTCGTTAGGGGCAAATTCAGGCAACCTAACAGCCTGTGATGGTTAATTTTATATGTCAGGTTGACTGAGTGCTGGGGTACCCAGATATTTGATCCAAGTTATTCTGGATGAATCTGTGAGGATGTTTGTGGATAAGATTAACATTTGAATCAGCAGATTACCCTCCCAATGTGGGTGATTCTCTTCCAACCAAATGAAGGCCTGAACACAACAAAGAGATGATGTTTCTAAAAGGAAGAGAGAATTCCTCCTGCCAGAGAACTTTCAATCTGGAACATTGGCTTTTCCTGCCTCTAGACTTGAACTGATAAATCGACTCTTCTTGGGTCTTGGGCTAGCTTTCAGACTGGAACTACATCATTGTCCCTCTGGGTCTCCAGCACTGCATATCTTGGGAATTGTCAGTCTCCATAGTCCTGTCCTTTAAAAGCTTTTTTCTTTATTCTGCCCCATCACACATACAGAATGTTGAACACATTACATTGGATTTCTTATTGCTGACTCTTATGGATGGAATTGCGTTACCCAAGGAAGCCATACTTAAATTCCCAGGATATGGCCTTAAGTGGGTATGAGTTCTTTACAAAAGCAATCAATTTAAAATGAAGTCATAAATATTGACCCCACTAATGACTGGTGAAAGGGGAAATATTATGCACAAAGACATAAACACACAAAGCTAAAAAAAAAAAAAAAAAGAAGACACATAGGGAGATTACCATATGATGACAGGGGACTGGGATAATGAAATGAAGCCAAGGAATGACAAAGAGTTTAAGCAAACCACCAGAAGCTAGGAAGAAACAAGTAAGGGTTCCCCTACAGCCTTTAAAGATTATGGCCCTACCAACACCCTGATTTTGAACTTAATTTCAAAGAACACGATTCAAAAAGACAGCAAGTGTCTGGTCACTGAAACCCACTTTGAGAAGAGTTTTTAATCCCAACTTCCATCTCACTCAGGGAAAGAATGTAGGTCTACTTGAGGGCAAAGAGCTTCAATTCCCAGTCTTCATTCTGAGTCATGTTCTGTTTCTGCAATGTTATGTGTTAAAGGGACAAGCAAATGGCTGTTAGGAATCTAGTATTTTCAGATAGAAGCAACTTGGAGCTCTTTCCTTTATACATTTCTTTCTCATTAAATTGACCAAAACATGCTTCCTGCACCTAAAGCTAATATAGTTCCATGAAAACATAATGACATGTTTTGTATATGTTTTTTTTCCTCCAAGTCTACACACAGTTTTAAATAATAAAATGAATAAAATACTGTTTGTTCCAAATTCCTTTTTTAAAATTTTATTTTCTTATTTTTTTTATGTTTTTCTCTTCAATTTTTTTGTACTTTATTGTTGTTCAATTACAGTTGTCTGCATACTCTCCCCTCTCCTCCCCACTACAATCCCACCTCCCTTCCCTGCCTCCCTCCTCCCCCTTGGTTCTGTCCATGTGTCCTCTATAGTGATTCCTGAAAACCCTTCTCCCCATTGTCCCCTCCCCCCTCCCCCCTGGCTATTGTTAGATTGTTCTTAATTTCAATGCCTCTGGTTAAATTTTGCTTGCTTTTTGCTTTTGTTGATTATGTTCCAGTTAAAGGTGAGATCATATGGTATTTGTCCCTCACTGCCTGGCTTACTTCACTTAGCATAATGCTCTCCAGTTCCGTCCATGCTGTTGCAAAGGGTATAAGCTCCTTCTTCCTCTCTGCTGCGTAGAATTTCATTACATAAATGTACCATAGTTTCTTGATCCACTCTTTGTAGATGGGCACACAGGTTGTTTCCAGCACTTGGCTAATGTGAATTGTGCTGCTATGAATTATTGGAGTGCATAGGTTCTTTGGAATTGGTTTTTCAGGGTTCTTAGGGTATAATCCCAGTAGTGGAATTGCTGGGTCGAAAGGCAGCACCATTTTTAGTTTTCTGAGGAAGTTCCATACTGTTTTCCACAGTGGCCGCACCAGTCTGCATTCTCACCCACAGTGCAGTAGAGTTCCCTTTTCTCCACATCCCCTCCAACAGTTATCTGTTGCTTTGTTAATGATGGCCATTCTGACTGGTGTGAGGTGGTATCTCATTGTGGTTTTAGTTTGCATCTCTCTGATGGCGAATGCTATTGAGCATCTTTTCATATGTCTCTGGGCCCTCTGTATGTCCTTTTTCGAGAAGTATCTGTTCATGTCTTTTGCCCATTTTTTAATTGTTTTTTTTTTTGTCTTCCTGGAGTGTAGTCATATGAGTTCTTTATATATTTTGGCGATCAAACCCTTGTCTGAGCTATCATTGGCAAATATGTCTTCCCATACGGTTGGTTCTCTTTTTATTTTAATACTGTTTTCTTTAGCCCCACAGAAGTTCTTTATTTGATAAGGTCCCATTTGTTTGTTCTTTCCTTTATGTCCCTAGCTCTAGGGGACATATCATTGAAGATGTTACAGCATGGGATGTCTGAGATTTTCCTACCAATATTTTCCTCTAGGATTTTTATGGTGTCACGACTTACATTTAAGTCTTTTATCCACCTTGAATTTATTTTTGTGTATGGTGTAAGTTGGTGCTCGAGTTTCATTTTTTTGTAGGTAGCCATTCAGATTTCCCAACACCATTTGTTGAAGAGGCAATTTTTATTCCATTTCATGCTTCTGCTCCCTTTGTCAAAGATTAATTGCCCATAGAGACTTGGGTTTATTTCTGGGCTCTCTATTCTGTTCCATTGGTCTATCTGTCTGTTTTTATGCCAGTACCAAGCTGTTTTGATTACAGTGGCCTTCTAATACGGTGTGATTTCAGGAATTGTGATCCCTCCTGCTTTGCTCTTCTTTCTCAAAATTGCAGCTGATATTCGGGGTTGTTTATGGTTCCAAACAAATTTTTGAAGTGTTTGTTCGATATCTGTGAAATATGCCATTGGAACTTTGATAGGGATTGCATTGAATCTATAAATTGCTTTGGGTAGTATGGACATTTTGATGATGTTGATTCTTCCAATCCATGAGCATGGTATACGTTTCCATTTGTTTGTGTCTTCCATGATTTCTTTTTTCAGTGTTGTGTAGTTTTCTGAGTACAGGTCTTTTACCTCCTCGGTTAGGTTTATTACCAGGTATTTTTTTGTTGTTGTTGTTGCTATATCAAATGGAATTTTTCCCTGATTTCTGTTTCTGTTGTTTCACTGTTGGTATACAAAAATGCCTTTGATTTCTGGATGTTGACTTTGTATCCTGCTGCTTTGACAAATTCAATTATTAGGTTGAGTAGATTTTTTTGCAGAGTCTATAGGATTTTCTAAGTACACTATCATGTCATCTGCAAACAACAACAGTTTTGTTCCCTCCTTTCCAATTTGGATGACTTTTATTTCCTTTTCTTGTCTGATTGCTGTGGCTAAAACTCCCAGTACTATGTTGAATAGAAGTGGTGATAGTGGACAACCTTGTCTTGTTCCTGATCTTAATGGGAAAGATTTTTGTTTATGTCCATTGAGTATAATGTTGGCTGTAGATTTCTCATATATGGCCTTATTATATTGAGGAATGCTTCCTCTATTCTCACTTTGCTAAGTGTTTTTATCATAAATGAATTTTGTTCCTTATCGAATACTTTTTCAGCATCTATTGATATGATCATGTGATTTTTGTCTTTGCTTTGGTTTATGTGATGTATTACAGTTATTGTTTTGTGAATATTGTACCATCTTTGCATCCCTGGGATGAATCCCACTTGGTCATGGTGTATGATCTTTTAAATGTGTTGCTGGATGAGGTTTGCTAATATTTTGTTGAGGATTTTAGCATCAATATTCATTAGCGATATTGCCTGAAGTTTTCTTTCTTTGTTATGTCTTTTTCCAGTTTGGGGATTAGGATGATGCTGGCTTCATAAAAAAAGTTTGGGAGACTTCCGTCATTTTGGATTTTTTGGAATAGTCTGTGAAGGATAGGTGTTAGTTCTTCCTTAAATACTTTGTAGAATTCTCCTGTGAAACCATCTGGTCCAGGACTTTTGTGTGTTGGAAGCTTTTTGATTACTACTTCAATTTCATCCTCTGCTATTGGTAGGTTCAGGCTTTCTGCTTCTTCTTTATTGAGTTTTGGAAGATTATATTTCTCTAAAAATTTGTCCATTTCTCCTAGGTTTTCATATTTCTTGGCGTACAGTTCTTCGTAGTAGTGTCTTACAATCCTTTGTATTTCTGTGGCATCAGTTGTAATATATCCTCTTTCATTTCTGATTGAGTTTATTTGGGTCCTCTCTCTTTTTTTCTTGATGAGCCTGCTTAAAGGCTTGTTGATTTTGTTTATCTTTTCAAAGAACCAGCTCCTGGATTCATTGATCCTTAGAATTGTGCTTTTAGCATCTTTGTCATTTAATTCTGCTCTTATCTTGGTTATTTCCTTCCTTCTACTTGCTCTGGGTTGTCTTTGTTGTTGTTCCTCGAGTTCTTGTAGGCGTAGGGTTAAGTTGTTTGTTTGGAATGTTTCTATTTTTTTTAGGTAGTCCTGTATCACTATGAACTTCCCTCTCAGGACTGCTTCGCTGTGTCCCATAAGTTTTGGGTTGTTGTAAGTTCATTATCATTTGTTTTGAGGAACTTTTGATTTCTTCCCTAATCTCATCCTTGACCCATTAATTGTATATAGCATGCTATTCAATCTCCATGATTTTGAGTGGCAATTGATTAAAACTGAGGAAGCTGTTTTATTTATCTATGAAATAAAGAACTTGAAATTAAATATTCAAGTTTAGTAATGATAAAATATTTTTTAAATTTTAAGTTAAATATTTATAAATGTATTTATTTTTCAGTTTTCTATATTATGTTTTTGAAATATATTTGCATATGACTATTAAAATAATTTAAAGTTGCTTAATACGAAAGTTCATGCCATTCCTATTCATATTCAACATTGCTGTAACTTAAATATTTTTCAATGTGAGCTTTTTTAGAATTAAAGTTAGAAACATATACATATATAATGGTTTTAATAAATAATACACATTCATGTACAATTATAATGGTAATAAAATATTAATATTACAATATACAATTGTTATTTGTGAATGAGTCATACTAATTGGTTATTACTTTTACTTTCATATTTGGTTGTGATTTATAAATTTAATCAATATTTTTAATTATTTTATGTTAGAGATATAATTTGCCATTCAATCTATATTAATATATCTATATATGAGAGTATATATCTAATTTACATACTTAAATATTAAGTATCATACTAGAAAACAGAATTCATTATAGGAACATTTAATTTTAATGAAATGGAAAACTGAAGTTCAAATTTACAGACAAGAATCAAAAGATCATATATAATGAGTAAATCATGCATTCCTGAAATAGTGTCCAAAGCATTTAAATTAGACCAATAAAAAGTCCACAGAAAATGTTCTGCACCTTATTTTGAAAAAAATAAGCTTATCTCATCTCTTCCTCCCCAGTATCTTCTTATCCTTTCTGCACTGTTAAAATGACCCTGAAACTTTGCTATCAAATTCTCTATCTTGTCCCCAGAATGACATCTAGATTTTAAATCTAGAAGTTTCTTGTCAAAATAAGGCTCAACCTAATAGAGTCACCTTTATATTTAGAATAGTGAAATATTTACATAGCTTCCAAAATTTAAGAAAAATAGCTTGGAATATATACTAAACATTGGCAATTTAAAATGTAGTTTAATGTATTCATTTTGTCAGGGACATTTCAATTTATCTAAGATTTCATATTATTCCTCCAAAAGCATATTTCCACTAATGTAGTTGATTATGCTTTTAACATTGCTGGTGTAAGTCAAGAATATGTACAGTTTCCCAAAACTTTTTCATTGAAGCAGTTATTTCCCAACACATGTATGCCCCGAGGAAGCATAAAATCTTCAGTTGTTTGAACAGAAATGAAGAACACAATTATAAAAAAAAAAAAAAAAAATGCACACACACACACACACACAAAGTCAATCAGCTTAGTCTCATGAGTTCATACTGTTTTTCCAATAAGGAAACTCATTCATTCTTTCATTCATTATTATTTCACATCATTTTCAAAAACTTATGTGGTAGGATTCTGCTCTGATCTTTCATGGGATTATTAAACCCATGAAAAAGAGTATATCTCTATTTTGGCATTGTACTGCGTCACTAATTCAGCATGTCAAAAACAAACAAACAAACAAACATGCCCTGGCTGGTGTAGCTCTGTGGACTGAGCGTGGGCTGTGAACCAAAGGGTCACTGGTTTGATTCCCAGTCAGGGCACATGCCTGGGTTGCAGGCCAGGTCCCCAGTGGGGGCCATGTGAGAGGCAACCACACATTGATGTTTCTATCCCTCTCTTTCTCCCTCCCTTCCCTTCTGTCTAAAAATAAATAAAATCTTTAAAAAAATGTGCTTTAAAAATTTAAAACAAACCGCCCTGGCTGGTGTGGCTCAGTGGATTGAGCGCGGGCTGGGAACCTGAGGGTCCCGGTTCGATTCCCAGTCGGGGCACATGCCTGGGTTGCGGGCCAGGTCCCCAGTGAGGGCCATGTGGGGAGCAACCATACATTGCTGTTTCTCTCCCTCTCTGTCTCCCTCCCTTCCCCTCTCTCTAAAAATAAATAAAAAAATCTAAAAAAAAAAAAAAAATTAAAACAAACAAACAAACAAACAAACAAAAAAAAAAAAAACACTTAGCATCCCATTTCCTTAACCCTGACTTTCAAGGTTGCTTTTTTTTTTTTTTAATTCCCTTTTCCTGTGAAGAGCACTGTTAAACAACCTATTGCCCAAGGCAAAATGTTGTTTTCTTCTCTAACTGGCCTCTGTTCCTTCTTCAGACTTCCTAGCACAGAGTGACAAGCTCCTGTTTGGTTTCCCTAAAACCAACCCTGTGCACTATAATATAGTTTCCAGTGTTACCTAGATATATGGTTTTTAAAGAAAGTGTGATCATTTCACTTCACTGACGGAAACCTCTTAGTGAGTCATAGCTACCTTCAGTTAAAAATCCCAGTTCCTTTAATTGCCCATCCTCCTTTCACTATTCCAACGAATTTATTTTTCCAATCCATTTCAAATGTGTTTGACTTGTTACATATGCCAATCACTCCTTCACTTTCTTAGCCTTTCCAAATGCTGTTTCTCCATCCACCTTTCACCATTGGCCACACTGTGCTCATTATTTAGTAATCCAGTTTGCTATCACATCCTAACTTCAGTTTTCTCTGACTACAAAAAAAGACGTTCATCAAGAACTCACGTAGTCACCTGTGTTTTCATATCATAGGATTCTTTAAAATATTTTTATACTCCCATGTATAAAATGATGTTAATGTTCATTTTCTAGTAGCCATCAGTTCATACTGTAGTTAAAACCATTAAAGACAATTAAGCACTATTCCTGCCATGTAATTTCTCTTCCTGCTGTTTTTGAAACATTTTCTCAATCATTCTGACTTCCACACCTGCTGCTCATACAGCAAACACTCTTATACTTCACAGCAATTTTAAACTGATTAGGGACTTTCTCACCAGTGAAAAATAAGTTAGGTCATTTTCAAGAAATAACAGTGATAAGTATAAACCGAACGCATACCCCTCAGCGACTCATTGAAGTGGTGGTGGCTGTGTTTCTGCCTCATTCAACATGAAGGTTACATGGGACCTGCTGTCAGCTTACACCTAGTGATGGAAAAATAGCTTTCTTCTTTTTCTTAAAATGCAGTCTGTGACAAATAAATAGAGCAAATAATTTTCCATTAAAATGTATCAGATGATGCCTATATAGTTATTGTCACTGCATATAAATACACTTACCATTTAAAAAAATTTATAGAGTACCTCCATATCATCACTGCAGCTCAATTCCCCCAATATTCTCATTTATCTCCAACGGCAAAGTCTTTCATGCTTATCTAATGTTCATATTAACGCAGCCTAACTCAGGGTATGTACTTTTTCTCTTAAACTGGTACAATATATCTCTCGAAAATGATGTTTCATATTTATAGTGATAACGATCAAGTATAAAATCTCTTTATTTAGCTACATGGTAATGCAGAGATTGCTCATTAATCATATATATTGTCTCTCTCCTCTAGTTTCAAATTGGTTTTTAGAAGTTCACATGTAATATAGATTGTTTTTCAGCCATTCTCATTCCAGCAAACTGTGATTAGGCATTCTGGTTTCAAATTTATACTGACCATGGTTAATTATAATATAAATTTCATTAAAAATTTTATCAGTTGAAATCATGAATACAACTCAAAAGAGCAAATATTTTTCAAGATATTTGGATTGTGTCTCATTTTTTAAAAGATTTTATTTATTTTTAGAGAGAGTAGAAGGGAGGGAGAAAGAGCGGGAGAGAAACATTAATGTGTGGTTGCCTCTCATGCAACCCCTACTGAGGACCTGACCCACAACCCAGGAATGTGTTCTGACTGGGAAATCAGAACTAGTGACCCTTTGATTTGCAGGTAGGCACTCAATCCACTGACCCACACCAGCCACAGCTAGATTGTGTCTTATTTTGAAAAAATGTGATAAAAACAATGGTATTGGAATCATACTTTCAATCTATAGACAAAAACCTGTAACAAATGCAGGGTTATACCACATTAAAATATATGCCTTCTTTATTTTGAAGGATAAAACCGTTATATTATTTGACTTTATATTTATATATTGCAAGTCTTCATTTTCTATTGTATACCTCTCTGTGTTCATTGAGAGCAGAACCTTTCAAAAGTGAAAAAGCCATTCAGAAAAAAAATCTTTGGAATTACACTAATATTGCAAAATATATTTATATTTGATAATGAAAACAAAACAATTTTATTTAACATACTTTTATTATTCAGTAATTATTTTAATTTTAGGGAAAAAGCAAGAATCTAATCAACAAAAATTATCATAATTTTTCTACAATTTTAGACTTTACAGATGTGTTAGTGATCTATTGATATGTAACAAATCACCCCAAGTTTAGTGATTTAAAACAATGACATTTATCATTTCACAGTTTCTGTGGGGCCAGGAATCCAGGAATAGCTCCTGCTGGATGTTTGAGTTTCAGAATCTTCGACAAGGGTATAATCAAGGTGTGGACTGTGGTTGTAGCTGCCTCAAGGGTCAGCTGGGGAGGAATTCATTTTCATGACCAGGCTCTTGGCAGACCTGGGAAGACAGACTTCAAGCTGACTTGCATGCTCCTCTCTACGCAGCAGCTTCACAGTTGGTATCTGGCTTCTCTGAGTGAGAGATCCAATAGAGAACAAGAAAAATACAAAAATGGCAGTCAAACTCCTTATAATCTAGTCTTCAATATGATGACCTATGACTCCTGCCACATTCTGTTTGGTAGAAGTGAATCAATAATTATAGCCACAATCAAGAGTAGAAGATTACACAAGGGTATAAATACCAGGAGTCAACAATTTTGGGGAGCCCTCTTAGAGGGTGCATATCTGGTGCCTGTGTGTGTCTCTGTGTGTGCGCACTTACACACATCTACATATTTTAAAATAAATTTTAAATTCACAATTATTAGCCAGAATCTTCCACTTAAAATGTTATAACTATAATAAGTGGCAAAAGTTATCATACAACATTAATAATATACATACAATTTTTGATTTCTGATGCTGTGGTAGACATAATAATGATCCCACTATAGATTTCCTTGTTCTAATCCTCAAAGCCTGTGAATGTTACCTTACATGGCAATAGATGATTTGAAGATATAATTTTCATAAGTGTTATGATATGAAGGGAATTCTGGGTTTACCAGTAGGCCCAGTTAGTCACATTAAAACTGGGTGTTGAGGACTCAGAGAAGAGAGAAGATGCTGCACTGCTGTCCTTGAAGGTGGAGGAAGCAATCAAGCCAAGAAATGCAGATGTCTCGTAGAAGCTGGAGAAGGAAAGGAATCAATGATCTTCTTGGAGCTTCCAAAGGAACCAGATCTTCTAATACCATTAAATTAATTTCCGACTTTTGGTCTTCTGAACTGTAAGACAACAAGCCTGTGGTGATTTAAAGCCACTAAGTTTGGGGTAATATAGCAGTATCATGAAGCTAATATAGATAATGGGACATGATACCTATTATTATTTTTAAATATCTGGAATGGCATTGTGTTAGTAGTAAATTAAGACATATTTTTGAAATATATTTTTCCTTCATGGATTTCTTCTAAATATATTCAGTTTATTTTATTAATAGAGCATAGTTTTAAATTACTTTTGTGTGTTACGACTATATATTTAGAACAGTAACCTGAGACTCATCAGTAAATCAGATATTTCTTGTTTGCCATTTTTACATTATTTATCTTAAAATATGTAAATATATTAACATACATTTCTGATACACAGACAAATATGTATGTCATGTATGTGTGTATCAGAAATATATAATTTATCTTATCATATGACATTAATTCATTTTTATATTCACAAACATCATTAAAAAATATGAGCTCTTTGGAATTTGTTTTACTGTGTAATGTGAGGGTACATTGAACATTGTTGACTCCTTATTTTGACTCTGTACTAAATCACTTGTATGGCACTTGCCTTGTAATTTATAGCGTTACTATGTATGTGCATCATTTGTTTCTGTATGTGATCGTAAGCAAGTTCATGGAATATGCAGTCTAATTAGGTCTTTTTATTTGATAAGTTGTACATGTTACTAACCAACTATTTGTTGAACAGTCAGTTGTCATGAAACACCTCTCATCTCTCCCTGTTTATACACTTACTGGTGTATGTACCATCAATCTCCAGTTAAAGAAAGAGTGCTTGTTTCCCGTTATTCATTCACCAAAGGCTTAATCAATGTACTCAATGTATTCAAAGTTAGAATGAGTTTAGAATGTATGTTGTTTTTTTTATATGAACAAATATTTGAGAGTCTATTTTCTTTAGGCCACGTTCTAGACACAGGTTGCAACCCACTGCTGTGGCATTTATATTTATATTTAGTATGGAGATAAATAACATATAATTAAGTTTCATACATTTTTAACTTAGAGTAAATGCTAACATGTTTTAAGGAGTTATGAAGTAAAGATTGACTAAGACTTCTATTTTAAATTAGATTGCAAGAAACTCATATTTTTAATGAAACTCCTCTTGTTAAGTTGCATTTGCTTTTCAGTTTAATGTATAGTATGCTTTCCTAAAGATGATCCAAAATGCAATGATTTAGGAGAATAGTTAATTGATCATCAGCATTAAGTATGCCATAGAGTTTTAATGCAAAGCCAACCAAAATCTCAACAGATTTTTTAAAAACATTGTCAAATTGATTCTTGTAATTATATGGAAATACAGAGGGCTTAAAGTGTCAAAACTGAAAAAGTACTCACAATAACTGCTTTTCAATGTATTTTTATAAAGCTGTAACAGTCAATACAAGGTTCTATTGTCATAAATACAGATAAAACGATGAAAGAAACAGAAGAGATAATATAGAAAAATGTACACACGAGTTTGGATATAAAATGGCATCAACTGATTTTCAACAATAACTGCCAAGGCAATTTTATGGGCAAAAAGATTTTTCATCAACAAGAATGGGAAAACCTGAAAAGCATGCAAAAAATTAATCACAATTATTTTCTCATGATCCCAACTGTTTAAGACATTAATGGACACTTTTTAGATCTAAAAACATTACTTTATAAACCTTCTTGGATAAAAAAGGAAAATACATTTCAAACCTTGGGATAAACAAGATTTTCTACAGAGGACCTAATCTTTACATTTTTGGAAAGATTGTGCTTCATCAAAATTTAAAACCCGTGTCCATCTGAAATAATATGATTTGTGTATTTCTCTACATGGAAATTTTAACTCAATAGAAATAAATTAGGAAAAAACTAACCAGAAGGATAAACAACATCATGTAATTGTCAGATCAAATATGCATGGTGTTTAGCAATGCAGAGCAGAGGAAAATAAGACTTACTCGTATGCAGGGCAAGCGCACCTTCGATGAATACAGAGCATACTGTCGACACAGGGCCCCAGGACACTGTGATGAGGTCTCAAGCTACATCACAGTGCTGATATTATAGCATATAGCAAAAAAAGCTTGGACTTCTGAAGGGCAGAGGAAGAAAAATAAATACTTCATAGCATAAACATTCCTTAAGCCTTCAAATTGTTTAGATGTAACATGTTCGCTTCCCATTTTATATATTTATATCATGCACAAAGCCATGACTTAATATAAAGGATATAATGAGATATTTAATTGTTTGCCATGTTTCTCTTTGTAAAAAAATAAATATTTAAATTGGAAATGTTTGAGTTAAAAAGCACTGCAGCCTCAATGTAATTTTAACACATTTTCAGCCATTAATGTACTTAACAGTTAACTCAATGATCCTAAAACACTAAGTACTCCAGAGATCATATAATTTCAGTATAGGAACCACCAACTAATTAAATAATGTAAATACACCATGGCTCACATCTCTAAAATTATTTGTTATCAACCCCATATAATTGTCTTGATTACAAAATGCATTGCATATTTTTATCCTTGCATTGATAATACGTTTCATCTCCCCCATCCAACTTCCACTTTCATATCTCCATCCATTTCTTTTACATTTTGTGCTCCGAGATGCTAGAGGCAAGTTCAGCATGATAATTTAATCACACCTTCTTTTCATCGAAACTAATATGTGTGTTTTCTGTTGGCTCTGTTACGTGGAACTGGCTATTTTAAAACAACACATTGTGAGTGGAGCTGGACTTAACATGGATATATACTTGCTTTCTTTGTGTTGAAGACTATTATTCCACTACATGCAATAAAACATTTGCTCCTTAGAGTCAGGATATGTGGTATAGTATCCTATATGTCCAGTGTTTACATTGCATTGCTTACAAGTTTATAAAAAAATCTCTTGACCCCATAACCACTCAAGTATTCTTAACCAGATCATTTCCTATGTGCTTATACACTTCTCTTCTTACTAAAGTTCTAGGAAAGTGAAGTTTATGGTCATTACTTGGAACTTCATTGCCTCAGCTGTCTTTAATACATCCCTTTCCTTTTAGTCTTCATATTGCTCTTCTCTAAAAAGCATTTCCCTTAAACCTGTTTCTTAATTTTATTAAAACATTATGTACCTTGGCTGTTGTATCTTTTGTCTTCTTCTTATCTGTCTGTCCATCAAACAGAACCACATTTAGTTCCCTTGGGTCTCAAATTATTTTTTCTTGATGTCATGCCTGTATTTCTTTCTCATACATTCACCAGTTCACTAGGGAACTTGTAGGCAGTCTTATAAGTTTCATTTAACTTTATCTTCATTTGATTTTCAACCTATAGCATCCTGGCTTCTACTATAACAATTTGAACTGTTCTTGAGTGCTCGTAATAATATATAAATTGTTAATTTTTATATATTTACATAGGTCAACACTCTGTACTGTATAGTTATAATTGTATTTCTTTTTAAAAGAATTAATTAATTGATTTTGAGAGAGAGAAAGAAAGAGATCACTTTGTTGTTCCACTTGTTAACGCATTCATTCGTTGCTTCTTGTATGTGTGCTGACCGGAGATCAAACCTGAAATGTTGGTGTATTAGAAACATTCTCTAAATGAACTGAGCTACCCAGCCAGAGCCTGTAGGCCTTTCTTACCATATTTTTCCCTCCCCACTGTCTTTTACCCTGTCTGTTTCAGATTTGCTCTCTATTTCTTTTGCTACTCATTTGATACTCCTCTCCAAATACTTATGTGACATCTGGCTCTTCATATAAACACATAAAAATTCCTATTAAAGGAATTATAGTACTTACTTTTCTAGTGAGCAAGTTATTTTCAGAAATCATTGTGCCATAAATCTTTAATGGAAGAAACAATTAAAATATCTTAAGAAGTATTATTCTGGTTTAACAATTTTGTTCTTATTTTTATATCTGTTATGTACTAATCAGACAATTAATAATATCACTGAGCATCTACATCTCATCTGAATAATTAGATACTGAAATATTCTATAAAATGGTAGAATTAAAACTAGAGTGTGTGATAGATATTATGCTGATTAAAAACTTAAGAAATAATTATTATTTTGACATTTATTTGGCCTTAAGTATGTCACTTCTAACAATGAAAGTGTATAAACATTGAATTTTAAAAGATGTTATAATATATGAATACTGATGATTTTTTTGTGAGAAGCTATTCAATATACCTGAATTACTGTATCATCTTAATTGTTTAATTTCTTTTTTGAAATCCCTTCATTTAATAAAATATGTATGAAGTGGTTCCATACATTTTATGAAGTAGGTTTATAGTGATTATTGTTCATCTAAATCTCAAATATCATCTATAAGCCATTTACAATTTATGTTAATATTTTCACCAATACGTCCCTTAGAGCAAGGAGCATAAAGGAAAGAATAACAAATGAGACTACATCAAATAAAAAGCTTCTACACTGCTAAAGAAAACATCAGCAAAATGAAAAGGGAAACAACAGAATGTGAAAATATATTTGCCAATGATATGTTGGACAAGGGTTTGGTCTCCAAAATATATAGAGAACTCACCTGACTCCAGTCCAGGAAGACAAGCAATCAATTAAAAATGGCTAAAGGACCTGAATGGACACTTCTCCAAGGAAGACATACAGAAGGCCCAGAGACAGATGAAAGGACGCTCAGCATCACTAGCCAAAAGATAGGTGCAAACTAAAACCACAATGAGATATTACTTCACACTAACCAGAATGGCTATTAAGAACAAATCAACAATCAAGTGCTGGCGAGGTTGTGGAGAAAAAGGAACCCTAGTACACTGTTGGTGGGAATGCAGACTGGTGCAGCCACTGCAGAAAACAGTATGGAATTTCCTCAAAAAACTAAAAATGGAACTGCCTTTTGACCCAGTAATTCCCCTGCTGGTATTATACCCTAAGAATCCTGAAACGCTAATCCAAAAGAACCTATACACCCTAATGTTCATAGGAGTAGCAATTTACAATAGCCAAGTGCTAGAAACAACCTAAAGTGCCCATCAGTAAATGAGTGGATCAAAAAACTGTGGTACATTTACACAATGGAATAGTACACTGTAGAAACAAAGAAGGAACTCCCTACCCTTTGTGACAGCGTGGATGGAACTGGAGAGCAGTGTCTTAAGTGAAGTAAGCCAGGTGGTGAAAGACAAATACCATATGATCTCAGCAATAAGTGGAACCTAATCAAGCAAACAAACACGAGCACAAAATATCACCAGAAGCATGGAAATAAAGAACAAATTTACAGACCAGAGGAGAGCAGGCATGGGGATAAAAGGGTAAGAATGGGAAAGGTCAAATCAAGAAACATGTATGAAGGACTCTTGGGCAAAGACAACTGGGGAAGACTGAATGTGTGAGGTGGGGAATGGGTAGGGCAGTGGAGAATAATGAGGGGAAAACAGGGATGACTGTAACTGAACAATAATTAAAAAAAATAAAGAATATTTATGGCATAGCCCTGGCTGGTGTAGCTCAGTGGACTGAGC
>PVJI01014764.1:0-31177 GCA_004026765.1 Micronycteris hirsuta
TGGATTGGGACCACCCTACCTCAAGATCCTTACCCTAATCACCTCTTCAAAGTGACTTTGGCATTTATAAGGTAACACATTGATAGGTTCCAGGGACTAAGAGGGGGTCATTATTCCACCTACCACATGTGAAATTCTGGGCTTCTCAAGACCTTCTTCTATGATGTGGCACTCTGCTCCTTCTTCAGCTTTCACCTGCCTCTCCAAACAACTGCTTCATCTTGTGGGGGCTCCAACTTGACTTCCATAATTAAGGAAAGTCTTATATTTAGGACTCAGGTGTTGATTTCATAAGGTTTGAGATTCAAAGTTCAGGGGCTCCGATTTGAGACCTCAGTTTTGGGAATGCGTGCTCATACTCCAAGGAGCTTGATCCAGGTATTGGGCAACAGGAGGCACTGGCAATAGGGACTATGTATAGTATTCACTTTTTAGCAGAGGATATAAAAACGTAAGTGAACTTGGCCTTACCTGACTCAGAAGCCAAAGTCCTTCTGATTTTGCATCTATCGGTGCCCCTCCCCTTTCCAACAGGATCTGGGCCAAAGAGCAAAATAAGAGGAAGTTATAAATAAATGAAAAGTAGCTAAAGAACAAGGCCAGTTCACCAAGAAAGAACGATATGTCAGTCTTGCCTTAGCCTTAACATAAAGGAAACTTTAAAATTTAGATATTATTAGGGAAGAACTTCATAATTTGTATATCCTCAGGGATTTACTCTACAGGATTAATTATTTGTATCATAAGCTGTTTTGAAACCCCACACCAAATTCTCTCTTCAGCTGCTACCTGTGTGTACAGCCTAGATACCCAGTAAGTGCCCAAGACTCAGGAATGAGTCACCCTCTGCTCAAGCAGGTGGCTGTCGCCACACTAGAAAAGAATGTTAAGGCGTTGCCAGACGGAGCAGTCAGCACAGTCTGTAGCTCCGGGGAAGAAGCCTAGTGACAGGGCGCCATGGCTTCTGCCAAAGGGAAAATGGATCGAGGTCCTGGTAAGCTTCATATTCTTGAAGAGAGCAGAAATTCCGTGTGTGTGTGTCTTGCTCGTGTCCTTGGGCATTTTCCAACTTTCCTATTTATTACTATATTAATACTATTCTCTTAAAAATATAATGTGATTTACTTTATTAAAAATTATCTGCCTTCCTGTAGGTATTATTTTTTTGATATTTTCTGTTTTTGTTCTTTTTTGGTATTATTTTTTGAAGGGGATTAATCTGAAGTTTTGCCAAAATGGTTACTGGCTGTGCTTGGTTAAATAAAATTTATTATTATTATTAATAGTAATTATTCCTATCCACACATAATTTTGATCAAATGACACTAAATCAATGCTTGTTTCACCATAATAAAAAATTCAGGAAAATAAACAACTATTGAATAACTATTTAAGATAACAACAGAAGTGATAGCACAGGGGCATGTAAATTATTTGAGGTTTATTTAGTTAACTTTAAAATATTCATGAGAGAAGGAGAACACATCAGGATCTGGAAGGAAATAATTTTCAGATCAGGTGGGATTTGAACTGGATTCTAAAAGGGTAGAATTTAGGTTGGCAAACAGAAGGCGATTCCAGGTTGGTTGACACAAGACTTTGAGAGAATTGTGTTTGGAATATATGGAGTAAACTGGTTAGGCTAGAGATGAGTTTGTGGAAATAATCTACAGTGAAATTAGAAGGCAAATTCAATGTGTTATTATAGAGGGCCCTGAATGCCAGGCTAAGGAAATTGAGGTTGATCTTTTTGGTAGGAGAACATCTCTGGAGAACTTGGAAATAGCCTGGAGATGACTGAAATAATGCTTTAGGCACATGTACCTGGCATTTGATGCCTTTTGGACTGGAAGCAGGAAGACCAGTTAGAAGACCTTTGCAAGAGTGTGTGCATGACGTGATTGAGGGTAATACAGCTATCAGTCTTGGGCTTTAGGAGACAATACTTTTTTCTCCATCATATTTTCTCTCTTTTAAAATTGTCTTGTGAGTGTCATGTTGGGGGAAAGACAAAAGACATTATTTAGTTGAAGTATGAGGTTAATTTCCCTGGACTTTCCTCAAAAAGTGGTGTGTTTTATCTTTCAAACCATCCGGATTTACGTGACTGGTATCTTTGCTTCACATCCCGAGGGTAGATACTGAGGATATGTCTCACTCTCTCTTTCTGAAGTGCTTACTGCTGCTTCACCTCCTTCAAAGCAAGTGCCCTCCCATCAGTATGACCTTCTTCTGCAGATATGGCCTCTCTGTTTCTGTAAGGCCCCCTCTGGAGCAGATCAGCTGGTTGCAAGGCCCTGATTTGGATTAAGGTCTGAGCAGTGCCCATTCCAAGGTCTCAGCCATCCGTTTTCTCCCTTCATCCCTTTCTCTTATGAGCACTGAAATTCCCTGTTCCTTCTTTTAAGGGTGAGGTTTATTCTTCAGGTCACACTTAGGCTAGTGTTTCCTGACTCTGTTCTGTATCCTGACCCATGATGTAGCTGGGACGCAGCTCCCTTCCACCCCCGACCCGTTACAGAGCCTGCCTGAGAGTTTGGAGATGGTTCACTCCGCACCACGGGGCCACACCTGCCCGAACTAACTATGGCAGTGACGAAAGGCAGAGAATGCAAGAGTGCTAGCAGGTGTAGCCAATTGTTGGAGGAGTCGGAAATCGGGTTACAGAGGAAGTTCCAGGCTTGGATTTAAACAAAAAGATGGGCCACCTTGTGGGGTGAGAGGTAATGCAGGACCATGTGGGGGCGGGGGGAAGAGGGGCAAAAAGACTCTCATTGGCTCGCCATCTGGAAGTGCCACATGGTTTGGGATTAAGAACTGGAGATCGAGGTGACACAGCTGATGGTGCTGGGAACCTCAGGAGACCTGCCCAGCAGAGCAAGGATTACTGTGAGGAACCTGGAGATGTGAGCTGTGGACTTCTGTTTTTTGTCTTCTGGAGGGCAGTACTTCTGACGGGCATGCTCTGAAACTGGCCTGACTGGGCAAAGGAGGGAGGGCAGGGCTGTATGTTTGTGGGTGTATCTTCGTTTCTAAAGGGAGTGAGATTTAACAGCCGAATTCCGCCATTATTCTAAAACCTGTATAACTTTTAATTAAACAGTTCCTTTCCTTTTTTCCAAACTCAGGCATTGAGAGCCACAGTTCCTAACACGATGGCGATGCAGGCATGAAGAACCTAGAGGAACAAAAGACCCTTCGGCCAAGGGTTGTTTCTGTAACACACACACACACACACGCACACACACACACAGCCTTGAGCAGAACACCTCCTATTACTGAGGAAGTGTTACCCAGATGTGACTGTGGTTCAGAAATAGCACCTGAGCATTAAGGTTTGGCCCAGAGGATGGACTGAACCTCCTGTCTGCACCTCCACGCTGCCACTTCACCCTCAGAGTGGGAGGGCCTTTTGTATTCTCTCGGACCCACTGAGAAGGGGCACCCTGTGGGAAAACCGTCGGTTCTGTGTCTAGCTTTATGGACCTCTGCTTTCTTGGAAAAGAGACATTAGTGATGGTAATTGAGCCTTTTAATGACTCCCCAGGCAAATTTTAGTTTCCAAATAACTAGAGGGGAAATCCTTAACATGAGTTCTCGTTGCCAAAATAAATGGTCTATGTTCTCCCAAGTAAAACACATGAGTTGTCTCTCTGCTCTCCAAGTTTTAGAATTTTGCCCCATGACTAGTCTGGATCCAGGCCAGATCAGTACGCATTTCATCCCCAAAGTTCTGGGTCTTGGGAGATATAATCTTCTGAAATTTAGTACTTTTTTTATTTGAATCATTCCCACACTCTCTAGAAGGCCCCATATGGTCAGGCTTATCTCTTATCATTGTGTATCTTATTTTTTCATCCTCACTTGCTCACTGATTTTAGAAAGGGGAAGGGGGAGAGAGAGAGAAAGAAATAAATAATTGATGCACTCTGTTGCCTCTTGCATGTGCCCCTACCAGGGACAAAACCTGCAACTTAGGCATGTGCCCTGACCGCCAATAGAACCTGCAGTCTTTTGGTTTACGGACAACGCTCCAACCATTGGGCCACACCGGCCAGGGCTACCGTTGTAGATCTTGATCACTCTGACCTAGCAAGGCTACTCCTTGTTCTTCCTCAAACATGTCAACATCTTCCCACATTAAGTTTGTGCACTTGCTCTTTCCCCTTCTCGGAATGCTCTTCCTCGATGTCCACATATCTTGCTCCACTTTCCATTCAGAAAGTCTTCCCCAGCCAACCTCGGCAAGGTCATCTTGTCCCGCCTTCACTTTTGATCTCCTTACAATACTTTTCGTATCACTTGTCACTGCTAACTTAGTATCCGTATTTGTTTACTTACACTCTCTCTCTCCCTTTAGAATATAAGCTCTGCTGACACAAAGATGAGGGTTTGTTTTGTTCCTTGTTTCTACTTAGAAGAGTAACTAACATTTAATAGGCTCTCAAAATCTGTTGAAAGGATGTATAAGTGAATCTCTCCCCACCCTGTGTAGACTGCGGTTTGCCAAGTTCCAGGGGTGACTTTCTGCTGGTCTCTAATACCCTCTTCTTGGCTGTTCTGGGTATTTTGCCCCTTTGTGATAGCAAATTGAAGGCACAGGACCAGCTGGGCTCCAGGCAATTCCGGGAAGTCTTCTGACTGAAGGAGGGATCGGGAGAATTGTTGTCCTCCCTTGTCCACGGTTTCACTTCCCATGGTTGCGGTTACCTGCAGTCAATGGCAGTCTGAAAATAGTAACTAAAAATTCAGCAACAAACAATTCATGAGATTTAAATTTTGTGTTCCTCTGAGTACTGTGATAAGTCTTGTGTCTTTCTGCTCTGTCCCACCCAGGATATGACGCCCCGCTTTGTCCACTGTTTCCATGGGGTATATGTTCCCAGCCTGCCATTAGTCACACAGCAGCCCTCTAGGTTACTGGACTGACTGTCGTGGTATCACAGTGCTTGTGTTCAGGTGGCCCTTATTCTACTTCATAATGGCCCCAAGGCACAAGAGTAGTGATGCTGGCAATTCAGATTTGTCAAGGAGAAACCGTACAGTGCTTTCTTTAAGTGAAAAGTTAAGTACAGTACAGTAAGATATTTTGAGAGAGAGAGAGCACATTCACATAACTTTTACTACAATATATTGTTATACTTGTTCTATTTATTATTAGTTATTGTCGTTAATCTCTAACTGTGCCTAATTTAGAAATTAAACTTTATCATAGGTATGTATATATAAGAAACAACATGGGCCCGGCTGGTGTAGCTCAGTGGATTGAGCGCGGGCTGGGAACCAGAGGGTCCCGGTTCGATTCCCAGTTGGGGCACATGCCTGGGTTGCAGGCCAGGTCCCCAGTGAGGGCCATGTGAGAGGCAACCATACATTGCTCTTTCTCCCTCCCTTCTCCTCTCTCTGAAAATAAATAAATAAAATCTTTAAGAAACAACATGGTATTTATAGGGTTTGATACCATCTGTGGTTTCAGGCATGCCCTGAGGGGCCTCAGAACGCGTCCCTTGTGGGTAAAGGGGGACAGCTGTATCCCATTCTCTGATACCTTGTGCATTGAGAACTGGTGACATACCACATCGTCTTTTAGTTCCAAGCTCCCAGTTCTGCTGCTGGCCCCACTGTTTTGTCCTTTTCCTAAGAGCAATGATTATTGCCTATTTCTCTTCCTCCTTCCAGGTTAACATGATTGGAAGAGAGAATTTTGCCACTCTTGAGAGCTTCTATGCTGCAGGATTTTGCTGTCATGCCTTCAACAACCACTGGGCTCCAACTGAAGTCTGGTTCTCTTTCACTGGTTCAATGACATCTCTCTATATGCTTTTTGCAAATGTTTTTTCTTACTCATCACTTATGCAGATATCTTTTCTCTTTTCTCTTGAGTTGTAGTTTAAAAAAAATATATATATATATAAAGCCAATGCTTTCCCAGCTTCTCTCCGTACTATAAAATATTCTTTCTCTAAGTTGTAATTTTAATTGAGATAATCATAGCTTAAAACTTGAAGTCTTAAGAAATACTATAGCCCTGACTGGTGTGGTGCAGTGGGTTGGGTGTCACCCTGCAAACTGAAAGGTCACTGGTTCAATTCCTAGTCAGGGCACATGCCTGGGTTGCAGGCCAGGTCCCCTGTTGGGGGCATGTGGGAGGAAAATGATAGATATTTCTCTCCCACATCAATGTTTCTCTCCCTATCTTTTTCCCTCCCTTTCCCTCTCTCTAAAAATAAATTTAAAATACCTTTTAAAAAAGGTTTATAAAAAAAAGAATAATACAGACAGACACCCTGTACATTTTTCTCAGTTTCCCCCAATAGTTACATTTTGTAAAACTATAGGATAATATCACAACCAGGATATTAACATTGACACAATCCACCAGTTTTATTCAGATTTCTCCAGTTTTACTTGTGCTCTTTTGCAAGTGTGTGTGTGTAACTTTATGCGACGTTGTCACCTGTGTAGGTTTGTGTATTTACCCCCACAATCAGATAGGAACAATTCCAGTGGTACAGATCTGTCTTATTGCCCTTTTATAATCCAACTCTCCTCCCTCCTGCTTCACCCCTTTCCTAACCCTTGATAACAACTGTTGATCTGTCTTTACTTCTAGAATGTTGTCATTTTAAAATGCTACAGTGTGCCATTTTTAGAGATTAACTTTTTTCCCCACTCAGCACAATTCCCTGGAGATTCATCCAAGTTGTTGCATATATCGACAGTTTGCTACTTTTTACTGTGGAGCAGTATTCCATGGCACAGACGTCCCACAAATTGTTTAACCGTCCACCCGTTGAAGGATATATGTGCTGATTCCAATTTTTAAATATTACAAATAAAGCTAATATGGACATTTGTGTACTGGCTTTTGTGTGGACATAAGTTCTCTTGTCTCTAAGATAAATGTCCAGGAGTGGAATTGCTAGGTTGTATGGTACTTATATTTTTCATTTATTTTTTCGAAGAAATTACCAGTTTCCCAGGTGACTGTACCAATTTACATTCCCAGCAGCAATGTATGAGAAATCCAGTCTCTTACTCTCTGTATAGATATAGATATATAGAGATATGTATCTAGATAGATAGATAGCTATTCTGTGGTAGAGTAGATATATAGTGAAGTTCATTTAGTCATTTACTCAGTAGCTTAGGGTCTGGAACAAAATATACATAATCCATATCTCACATAATTTACAGTTCAGTGTTATAGGCATGCAAATAGGTAGTCATGATGTAGCACGGTAACTGCTATGAGAAAGAAAGTGCAGGATGCTGTGGGGACACATAGGAATGGCACCTCGGAGGCTCTGGAAAGTGATGCTTTCATTGCACTTAATCATTCTTTTGGAGCCTTAAGGAAGATTACCTGGTTTGGGCAGATAGATTTCAGCAGAGCCCTTAAAAATCTTGCTTTTCTTGATGCAATGAGCTAGTCTAATCTAATTAATCCAGGCAAGAATCTTCTAACTCTATTTTCTGATACTTTTGGCAGTTTTAGAAGAATAGAGCTTTTTTTTTCTTAACAACTCAATTTGTATATGGGTGTTATTTGACATACTCATCTCTTCTTGGTCAACAGGTCTTTCAGCTGGAGATCCCACCTTGAGGTAAGAATAATGCTATCATATTTTGCACTTAATTCAACCAAGAATAAGTTGGTATTTAAAAGTCGGAGGACTACCCTGGCCTGGTAGCTCAGTTGGTTGGAGTGTTGTCCCAGTACGCTAAAGTTGTGGGTTTGATCCCTGGTCAGGGCACATGCAGCAGTCAACCAATAAATGCATAAATGAGTGGAAAAACAAACCAATGTTTCGCTCTCTTAAAAAAAAAAAAAGAGTTGGAGGACTACAGCTTTTTTTTTTTTTATCGTTCTTTTCCTCTTTTACCACACTCCCATTCTTTGTTTTCCCTTTTCCAATTTCACTCTCTACGGTGATTGCTTTCTATGTCTCAGCTCCTATGTCTTTTATTTTCTGCTTAAATAAATTACTTTCCAGCTTTGTTCTGTTATTATCATACTATTCTCTTCTCTCTTTAAATCACACATTTTTATAGCCATTAGTGAAAAGTCTAAGGAACTGATTTGTCACTTTGATTTCATCTTCTTGTTTTATATTATATGTCCATTTTCCAGACATATCATTATAACAGCGGGACTTTTTGTCAAGAAATATACACGTTTTATCTCATGATGGATAGACAGACTCATGTATGTAATGAATGTGATACTTGAGGGGTGAGTGAGAACCATTAGAATGTAATAAGCTTATGGCTCAACCATATTGGAAAGGAGAGTCCTCAGCACAATCCTGAGTTTCTCCAGTCACAGCTTTGACGCAGAGAGAGAAAGATTTAAAGATGCCATTTACAGCAAGTTGAATTTCTTTCATATGAAGTATTAGTATACAGAATTTTTTTTTTAAAGTATGTGGTTTTTTTAAAATATTTTTTTTATTTTTATTTATTTTTAGAGAGAGGGGAAGGGAGGGAGACAGAGAGGGAGAGAAACAGCAATGTATGGTTGCCTCTCACATGGTCCTCACTGGGGACCTGGCCCACAACCCAGGCATGTGCCCTGACTGGGAATCGAACCGGGACCCTCTGGTTCCCAGCCCGCACTCAATCCACTGAGCTACACCAGCCAGGTAGTATACAGAATTTAAGGTGGAGGAAACCTGAGGCTAAATTACTCTCTTCATAAGCTTGGCAATAGAATTCTATTGGTAGTTTGAGGCTTCTGCACCTGAGGAATAGTAAATATTAACAATTAGGACATGGCACATTTAAGAGTAAAATAGAAAGATTAGAATATAATGAGAAAATGGACATATTTATACTTGAATTCAAGACAAACAAGCAATGGTATAGAGAGAGTGGTAGCCACACAACATGAGTTGGGAAAAGTCTGTTAATTGTGTTTGTGATAGAAACTCTGCTAATTCAAGTGGACCACCCAGACAATTTTAAGACTTAGACAAAAACAGTTTCCCGATATGTTATGTTTGGGGTCTATCTTACAGAAGAGGGGAGCATTAAATGACTTTTTAAGTTCCTCTAAAAATTGCCTGACAACGTACATTTTCACATTTTAGGAGGAGAATCGAACCCTGGGAATTTGAAGCGTTCTTTGACCCCAGAGAACTCCGGAAAGAGGTCTGTCTGCTCTACGAAATCAAGTGGGGCACGAGTCACAAGATCTGGCGAAACTCAGGCAAAAACACCTCCAAGCATGTGGAAATCAATTTTATAGAAAGATTTACTTCGGAAAGACATTTTTGCTCATCCATCAGCTGCTCGATTATCTGGTTCATGTCCTGGAGTCCCTGTTGGGAATGCTGCAAAGCTATTAGAGAATTTTTGCGTCAACAACCTAGTGTGACTTTAGTTATTTATGTAGCACGGCTTTATCACCACGTGGATCATCAAAACCGACAAGGGCTCAGGGACCTCGTTAGCAGCGGTGTGATTGTCCAGATTATGAGAGCCCCAGGTAAGAGCAATTAACCAAGAATCTTAATATTTTAGAATTGTATACATGAAACCTAGATCATTTTATTAACCAATGTCACCCTAATGATTTCAATTAAAAAATAAAATTAACAGCAATCTTAAGTATTTATGAGAGATTATGGTGGTGCTATGTTTCCAGGGCAGGAGATTAATTATCCCAGAGTGGAAGTCTCAGAAGTAAAAGTTCAAAATAATATAAGAAAGGATCAGGTCTGAAATTCATTGTAGGAGAAGTATAAAGAATATGACTTCTGCCCTGGCTGGTGTGGCTCAGTGGATTCAGTGCTGGACTGCGAACCAAAGGGTCACTGGTTCAATGCCCAGTCAGGGCACATGCCTGGGTTGCAGGCCAGGTCTCCAGTAGGGGGAACTTAAGAGGCAACCACACACTGATGTTTCTCTCCCTCTCTCTCTTCCTTCCCCTCTCTCTAAAAAAAATTAAATAAAATCTTTAAAAAAAAAAAGAATATGACTTCTTTTTCTACTTTGCCACTATGGCCTTTTAGCCATCTCATTTTTAAAAAAAAAGATTTTATTTATTTATTTTTTTAGAGGGGGGAAGGGAGGGAGAAAGAGAGAGAGAAACATCGATGGATGAGAGATACATTGGTAGGTTGCCTCTTGCATACCCCCAACTAGGGACTGGTCTGCAACCCAGGCATGTGCCCTTACTGGGAATTGAACAGTCAACCTTTTGGTTCATAGGCCGGCACTCAGTCCACTGAACCACACCACACAGGGCTTAGTCATCTTGAAATGAACTGCTTTTCTGGGGGGAATTCTGGGGGAGTCTAGTCCATTTGCAGTATCAAATAGGCCAGAGGGCTTTATATATGGTATATATTTAAGTTTGGCTTTCTTTAAGTAGATTTCTGTTGTATTTGTTGAATGAACCGAGTTTTGCATTCCCTTAGAGTATGATTACTGCTGGAGGAATTTCGTCAACTACCCACCTGGGAAAGATGTTCACTGGCCAAGATACCCGCCTCTGTGGATGGAGCTGTATGCACTGGAACTCCACTGCATAATTTTAGTAAGTTATTTGAAGAGATAAAGATTCCAGTGCAAAAAAATTAGCATCCTTCTTCAAAATCTTCCCTGATAATTTTTTTAATCCTCACTCAAGGACATTTTTTCATTGCTTTTAGAGAGAGAGGAAGGGATGGGGAGAGAGAAAGAGAGGAAAGGAGGAAGAGAGAGAGAGAGAGAAAGAAAGAGAGAAATACCAATCGTTTGCTTTCTCGTACCTGCCCCTACCAGGGATTGAACCTGCAACCGTATATGCCCTGACCAGGAATTGAACCCAAAACCCTTCGGTTTATGGAATGATGCTCCAACTCACTGAGCCACACTGGCCATGGCCTAATAATTTTGACATGTACTCTCGTCACCATTTGTCATTTATATTGAGCCTTAGTTATTTAACTATTTGACCTACCTTAAGAAAATGTAAGACAATCTCTTTCTGGAAAATAAGTGGGAAAGGCAAATGGATAAACTGGCCTAAGATATATATAGTCTCCCTATTAATTAGATATTATTATTACTATAACACATTTGGCTCTACAGAATTACAGATATTCTCCTTTCCTATATTGATGTTTCTCATTATATTGAAGAAATGTAGGTATCCCACTTGTATTCTCTTCAGAGTAGTTCAAAGGTCTTCCAACTAATGTTATAAAATGTTTATGGTAATAATAGGATGAAGAAAAATATTATCCTAACTTCTTTTTTATTTCAGAGTCTCCCTCCCTGTTTAATGATTTCAAGAAGATGCCAGAAACAGCTTACATGGTTCCATCTTAATCTTCAAAATTGCCATTACCAAATGATTCCACCCCACATCCTTTTAGCTGCAGGGGCGATACAACTTCCTGTCCCTTGGAGATAATAAAATGGCTCTTTGAAGGCAATGATGATTCACTAGAGATTCATCGTCATTAGAATCTAGAAATTCTCAGTTTCTGTATCTTAAATTCACAAACTATAAATTATCTAAAAATAAAGAAGACCATTCCATTCACAATAGTATCAAAACCAAAAAATACACCTTTTCAGCCAGAACTGCCATCTTTCAGTAATTCACCAAATGCCTATCACAAAGGGAAAGAAGGGAATGTCTGTTCTCTAGGCCTTTTAGAGTAATACCTTACCCTGGCTGGGTGGCTCAGTTGGCTGGAGTGTCGTCCCAAACACCAAAGGTTTGCAGGTTAGATTGCTGGTTAGGGCACAGACCTAGGTTGTTCGATCCCGGACAGCGCACGTACGGGAGGCAATCCTTCAATATTTCTCTCATATCGATGTTTCTCTGTCTCTGTCTCTCTCCCTCTAAAATCAGTAAACATATTTTTAGGTGAGGATTTCCAAAAAATACTAATTGTAGGAAATTAAATTACTCCTCCTGCTATTTAAAAAAAATACAAACCTGACTGATGTGGCTCAGTTGTTTGGCCATTGTCCCCCAAAGCAAAAAGTCGCTGGTTCGATTCCCAGTCAGGACACATGCCTGGGTTGCAGGTTCAGTCCCTGGTCTGGGCATGTATAAGAGGCAACCAATAGATGTCTGTCTTTCACATCAATGTTTCTCTCTCTCTCTCTCCTTTTTCCATTCTCTAAAAATAAATAAATAAAGTTAAAAAAAAAAAAAAAGAAATGCCCCACAAATGTTACCATGGCAAAACTGGGAGAGTCTACAATGTCACCTAGCAACCGGTGGGCACTGTTGTGAACAAACAAGTTAAGGGCAAGATTCTTGCCAAGAGAATTAATATATGTATTGAGCATATTAAGCACTCTAAGAGCCAAGATAGCTCCCTAAAATGTGTGAAGGAAAATGATCAGAAAAAGAAGGAAGCCAAAGAGAAAAGTGCCTGGGCTCAGCTGAAGCACCAGCCCACTCCACCCAGAGAAGCACACTTCATGAGTACCAATGGAAAGGAGCCTGAGCTGCTGGAACTCATTCCCTCTAAATTCATGGCGTGACAAGTGTAAAAGAAATAAAAGACCTTTTTAGCGATTTAAAAAAAATACACAGAAATACATTTAACCAAGGAGGTGAAAACTTCAAACTGTAAGATATTGAAGAAGACACAAATAAATGGAAGGGTATCCCATGTTCATAGATTAGAAAAATTATTATTATTAAAATGTCCATACTACCCAAAGCCATCTATTGATTCAATGCAATCTCTATGAAGATCCCAATGGAACTTTTCACAGAAAAAATACAATTCTAAAATTCATATGGAACCACAAAAGACCTGAATATCCAAAGCAATCCTGAGAAAAAAGAACAAAGCTGGAGGAATCACAATTCCTGATTTCAAATGATATTACAAAGCTATAGTAATCAAAAGAGTATGGTATTAGCATAAAAACATAGACTGGTAGAACAGAATAGAGAATCCAGAAATAAACTTATACATATGTGGTCAACTAATATTTGGTAAGGAAAACCCATGGGGAAAGGGTAGTGACTTCAACAAACAGTGCTGGAAAAATTGATATTCACGAGCACCACTTAGAGAAATTATTTCAAAATGGTCTAAAGACTTAAATGTAAGACTTGAAACCACAAAACTGCTAGAGGAAAACATGGGGAAAAGCTCCTTGACCGTAGTCTTGGCAATAATTTTATGGGTATTATACCAAAGCACAAGAAACAAAAACAAAAGTAAACAAGTGAGATTACAGCGAATTAAAGGCTTCTCCACAGCAAAAGAAATAATCAACAAAATGAAAAGGCAACCTATGAAATGGAAGAAAATATTTGTAAACCATGTATATAATAAAGGGGAAAATAGAAAAAATATGTAATGAACTCATACAACTCAGTAGCTAAAAAACAAAAACAAAAAAGAAACAGAAAAAAATAACAAAAAAGGAAAAAAACCTCACAAAATCTGATTTTAAAACAGGCAAAAGACCTGCATATACATTATTTCTAAAGATATTCAAATGGTCAACAGTTACTAATGAAAACTTGATCAACATTACTAATCATCAGAAAAATGTAAATCAAAACTATAATGAGATAGTACGTTTCACCTGTTAGAATTTCTTAAAAAAATAAAAGATTTTACTTATCTATTTTTAGAGAGAGGGGAAGGGAGGGAGAGAAATATCAATGTGTGGTTACCTCTCCCATGCCCCCTACCAGGGACCCGGCCCACAACCCAGGCATGTGCCATGATTGGGAATCGAACCGGCAACCTTTCAGTTCTCAGGCTGGCACTCAATCCACTCAATCCACTGAGCCACACCAGGCAGGGCCAGAGTTTCTCTCATCAAAAAGATAAGAGATACATATTGGCAAGGCTATGGCTATGTACTCTGTACATGGTTGGTGGGAATGTAAATTGGTATAGTCAGTATGGAATACAGTATGGAGGTCCCTGAAAAATTAAAAATAGGTCCTGGCTAGTGTTGCTCAATTGGTTGGGCATCATCCTGCAAATTGAAAGGTCATGGGTTCTATTCCCAGTCAAGGCACATGCCTGGGTTGAGGGTTCAGTCCCTGGTCAGGGCACATACAGGAGCCAACCAATTGATATTTCTTTCTTACATCCATATTTTTCTCCCTCTCTTTCTCCCTTCTTTCCCCCCTCTCTCTTTCTTCCATGTCACTGATCCATTCTTTTGCCTTTGATTCCTTCTAGCGTATTTTCCATTTCACTTATTATATTCTTCAGTTTGATTTTATAAGAATATTTTCTATCTCTGCTGAACTTCTCTCTGTGTTCATCCACACTTCTCTTGAGTTTGGCAAGTATCCTTATGCCCATTACTTTGAAGTCTATCTGGTAGACTGTTTATTTCCATTTCATTTGGCTCTTTTTTTTAAATTAAAGATTCTATTTATTTATTTTCAGAGAGGGGAAGGGAGGGAGAAAGAGAGGGAGAGAAACAGCAATGTATGGTTGCCTCTCACGTGGCCCTCACTGGGGACCTGGCCCGCAACCCAGGCATGTGCCCTGACTGGGAATCGAACCGGGAACCTTTGGTTCCCAGCCCACGCTCAATCCACTGAGCTACACCAGCCATGGCAGATTTTATTTATTTTTAGATAGAAGGGAAGGGAGGGAGGAGGGAGAGAAACATCAATGTGTGGTTGCCTCTCACGTGGCCCCCACTGGGGACCTGGCCTGAAACCCAGATACGTGCCCTGACTGGGAATCGAACTGGCGATCCTTTGGTTCGCAGCCCACGCTCAACCCACTGAGCTACACCAGCCAGAGCTCATTTAGTTCTTTTACTGGATTTTTGCTTCATTCTTTTATTTGGAACGTAATTTTATATCTCCTCATTTTGCCTAGGACTCTGTGTTTGTTTTTATGTATTAGGTAGATCAGCTTCATCTAATGGTATTGAAAGAGTGGCCTTATGCAGGTGTCCAGTGGGGCCTAGTAGCACAAACTTCATTGGTCACCAGGGCCAAGGGTTCCAGGGGTGTCCCCAGTGTAGGTTGCATATGGCCTCCCAGAGTAACTGGGATGAGACTGTTGAGAAGGTTGGCTGGCCCCTGGCCTACCTGGTTGTAAGGCTGGGCTGCCAGTGTGGCAGATATATTAGTGGGGGAGGAGGCTGGCCCCTCAACCCCACTTTGGGGGTACTCTTGTGCCACCCGCCAGATGCTGTGGGGCATGTTTCCATTTTGCAAGCCTGTGAGAGCACCCATGGAGTACTGGGAGGTGGGATGCCAATTTGAAGGACCACCAGGGTGTCTGCTGGTTGCTTGGAGGTGGAGAGCAGCTTTGTTGGATAAACACTGGGCTGGGTGAGGAGATCGGGCTGGGCAGGTCTTCAGGGGAACATTAAGCAGGTGGATAAACTAGCAGGTTAATGGAGAGTGTCAGACTGGGTGCCTGCCAGTTTGGGCCTTCTGGGTGGGAGCAGGACAAATAAAGCAAACAATGAAAAACTGGTGCCTGCAAGTGCCTCCTTCCTGGAGAAAGCCTCCGCAGATCCTTCTGGCTCACAGTCTAAAACTAGTCAATACATCTTCCTCACATACGACCCAGGCACCTTTTGACCTGCTGTTCTGTGCTGGGACTCAGAATGAGTAAGTCTGTGCATGGGCCCTTTAAGGGAGGATTCTTGGTTTTCCATAGTCCCACCAGCTCTTTGGGACATAAGCCTCCCTGGTGTTCACAGCCAGATGTTATGCGGGCTCCTGTCTCTGATGGAGGTCTCCCAGGCAGGGGAGCCTGAGTTGGGTCTCCAAGAGCTTGATCTCTGGGGGGGTCTCCCTGCACTTCTGATATCCCTCCCATTTATGGGGTACCACACCTCTTCCCCTCTCACCTGTCTCAATATGGCTTTTTCTTTATATCCATAGTTGTATAGTCTGCTCTGCTAGTCTTCAGGTCATTCTCAGAGAAAGCTGCTTTATATTTAGTTGTTGTTTTGGTATATTTGAAGGAAGAGGTGAACCCAGGTTTTCTCTACTTCACCACGTTGATCTGCCTGCAATTTTTGGAATGTCTCTAGGTCATCTAAGAGTAGGGGCTTGTTGTGAGGGGAACCCACCCTGTGATTGGAGAATCACAATTTGAGTCTCACACTTAAACCTCCTGGGAGAGGAGATGGGCTGGAGGCTGAATCAATTGCCAATGGCTAATGATCGAATCACTAATACCTACGTACTGAAGTCTTCATAAAAACCCCAAATGATAGGGTCTAGAGAGCTTCTGGGCTGGCGAGCACATGGAGATGTGGGGAGAGTGGTGCGCTTGGAGAGAGCATAAAAGCTTCATGCTCTTTCTCCACACCTTGCCCTGTGCATCTCTTCCATCTGTTTGTGCTGTGTTGTATCTTTTTATAATAAACTAATAATCTAGTAAGCAAAATGTTTCCCTGAGTTCTGTGAGCTACTCTAGCAAATTATTTGATCCTTAGGAGGTAGCCATGGGGACCTCTGATTTATAGGCAGTTGGTCAGAAGTCCAGTTGACAATATAAACTTGCATTTGGCATTTTAAGTTGGAGGGGTTGTCGCTGGTCAACCAGCGACATTTGTAGCTGGTCAGTCAGAAGCATAGGTAATGATCTGGGCTTGCAATTGGCATCTGAGGGTCGGGTGGGAGGACAGTCTTGTAGGACCGAACCCTTAACCTGTGGAATCTTATGCTATCTTCAGGTAGATAGTGTCAGAATTGCATTGAATTGTGGGATATCCAGCTAGTGTCCTGACCATTGCTTGGTGGGGTGGGAGAGAAACCTTCCCCTCCCCCTCACTGAGTAGAATGGGGTCCAAAAACTAATTCAGGGACCTACAAACTGGATGCCAGCAAAACCTAAGTCATCCGGTACTTGTGGGAAATGTCCCACTGTCGAAAAAATCTAACATATACCAATCAGAATCCTCCCACTCAGCCTTAGCTTACCTTGAAAACAGGACCTGCTAGCATAGCCAATGATGCCCTGTTTTCATGCTGCTGCTTCTAATGTTGTAGAAAACATCCCTCAGGAAAAGTGCTCCACTGATTGTAAGGCATTGTCCTCCCTGATCTATAAATTGTTTTCCCGTGGATAAAGGACATCGAACTTGTTACTAAATTGTCTTATTTTTGTTATTCGACAAGGCTTAGGAAGACTTTTCTCTCTATCAGAGTACGAATATATTCGCCCATCTCCACCTTCTCCCACCCAAGCGGGGAGAGTGAGGCGACAGAGGAGCTGAGTAGACTCCTTATAGCAGACGGTTGTAAGGACTTACCTGCAATTTGTTTGACTACACATTTATAGCGGTCATGAAATTACAGTCTTTAACTTGTCGTTTGTGTGGCATTCTTCAATTGCACTGAGGGGGAGAATGCAGGCTTGGAGATTGTTGATGGTTAAACGGCTTAGCCAGGTTTAGGATTTTGGCAGATGAGAGCAATAAAAAGAATGAGACGCAAAAAGGCCCTTCAGATTAGTATGTCGTTGAGCTGGATAAAAAAAGAAAAGTTAAAAAGGAGAGGACTGGTGGGTTGGAAAAAGTCAGAAAGGCAATGAACTGGAAATCTTGATAAGATCGTGAAATAGGTATAGTGGGTATATTTAAACCATCAAGCTTGAAGAACAGTATGTTGTGGTCAGAAATAGAATGGATTAACCATTTTGAAAGCAAAATAGCTATAATTGGTGACATCACCGAGGGTGTGGCCAAGGGAGCCTCTGGCTGAGTTAGAGTAGAGAAGTAGAAAGGAGGAGGTCAAGGAACTAAGAGGTAAGCCCCTTCACTGGTCTTCTTCTTCAGAATTTTCTTGGTGTTCTCACATGTTTCTTCTACTAGACAAATTTTAGAATAATTTTGTGGAGTTCCTAAAGATCTATCAGAACTTTCAAAATGATAATGAAACTCTATATGCCAGATGAGAAAGGTAACCCTCCCTTTACTTTCCAACTGTCTGTTACTCTTGTGTGTCCATTTCTTCCCAGGCAAGGTTCTTGAAATAATAATGTGTAGTCATTATTCTATTTCCTTATCTTCTGCTCCTCAACTCTTTGGAAAACTGTTTTTTAAAAAATTTATTGATTTTAGAAAAAGAGATAGAGAGAGACATTGATTTCTGGTTCCACTTATTTATGCACTTATTTGTTGTTTCTTGTATGTGCACTGACTGGGGATTGAACCTACAACCTTGGCATATTGGGATGATGCTCTAGACAACTGAACTACCTGGCCAGGGGAAGGAAAACTTTTGATAAGGACACTGATGAGCTTTCTTCAACCTTTATCTTTTTTTATCTACTTGCCGTATTCATGTGTTTGACCACATTATTCCCGGATCCCTTCTTGTCAGTTTGCTTCTTAGGCTTTTCTTACTCTGTCCACTCCTAAAATATCAGTGTTTTACAAGATCATCACCTCTCATTCATTCAGTCATTCACTCATTCAATAGATTGAGTAAAACCAATCTGGGGAAATAGCAGTGAATAAAACAGACCCCATTTTTTCCTTTCATGGTGCTCAAATACCAGTTTTCTCTTACTGTATAAACACACTTGCCAGGAGAGCTCATCCATTCCATGACTTCAACTACCGCTTATAATCAGGAGTGATAGTCATATCAACAACTGGTACCACAACAAAATCAGAACAGGGAATCAACCAGTCAGACAACCAATCTGTTTTATAACCAAGAATAGTCACTGTCAAGAGAAGCCTGAATGAAAACACCAAGCACTGGGCCAAAGAAAGATTCACAGTAACTTGAATAAATTAAAATTATGAGACAGCTGAGCCACCCTGGGACACAGGATGGAATTCTGAGCTTAAGTTTCCATTGCTATATAAATTATTGCCACATTTTCTTTGCAGTATATACTTGTGAAATCTCATCTTTGTGTAAACCAATGTGAAAACATTTCATTAGGCCTTGGCCAGGTAGCTCAGTTGGGTAGAGCATCATCCTGATATGCTAGGGTTGTGGGTTCGATCTCTGGTCAGGGCACATATGAGAATCAACTAATGAATGCATAAATACTTGGAACAACAAATCAATGTTTCTCTCTCTCTTTCTCCCTCTCTCTATCTAAAGTAAATATATAAAAATTAAAAACAAAACAGAACAAAAAATTTCATTGGGAATACACAGCCATTGAAAACATCTTAGGACAAAAAAATGTGTATATTTGAAACCCAAATAAATGATCACCACCGGTTCCTTCTAATTTTATCATTCTATCATGTACTGATTTTGTTTATAAGACTAGTTAAGCTTTACCAATCTTTATGAAAGCCTTTGCAAACCTGATCCCTCTTGGCTCAATTTTGAATCTGGATCTTATCTACAATAAAGAGTACGTGACCCCCTCCCCCATAGGATGTACATAAGAAGGAAAAAAACTCAAATTTTATCGACCATGGCAGCTTTAAAATCCTAAGGGCAGATTTTATTTGATTACTCACAGGCAGTTGTTTGTGCTGTGCAGATTTCATGGTTCAAAAATTAGAACAGCTTGCTATGCATCAAGCTAACCAGCCTTTGTGCCTACCTCTCCGATGGTGTGTGACTTCAGACAAGTTCTGTCCTGACCTGTCCCAGATCCTGGAAGTCACATCTGCCCCTGGCTTCTTGGCCAAGAGATGGGACAGCTTCGGAGCTATCATTAGCCTCAGGACATGTCACTGTCTCTCTTTTGTACCTTAAACCCTTGTGAATAGTTAAATTGCACCATCTGTTCTGGCTAGGATTCTGAATGTCTTTATGAGATCAATAAGAAATACATACTTGTTCTTCCCAGATTTTGGAGTCATTGGCAATATTTGGTGATTGTCTTTGCATACCAGCATGTGGATGCATGTATTAGTGAGTGGTTATGGCCTACAGAGCCAGGAATAAAGCAGACACCCCTCAGCTTGGACACCTGTATAGAATGGAACCTAGGTATAACTCTTGTGTCCCCAGCTATGGGGTGTAAGTACCCAGAATTTGTCTTTGGGTCACATGCCCTTCTGTATTAGATGTGGCCAAGGAGTCAGAGGAAGGCCAGTACTTCCTTGAGCACTGACTTTTCTTTCATTTTTTTTGGGGCTGGATGCTGGTTTGTGACCTAAAAGATACAGGGAGGGTCTATCTGTATAGAGAGGGGTTGTTGGAGATGAGTATTAAAGGGTTTATTAATTCTATCACCTTAAGTAGCTTAAAAAAGAAAAGGAGAGAAAAGAAAAGAATAAAAAAGAAAAGACAGAGGGGAGAGGGGGTGGGTAGTGGGGGGAAAGGGTGAAGGGTTTTCAGGAACAACTAGAAAGGACACATGGACAAAACCAAGGGGGGTGGAAGCAGGGGAGGGAAGTGGGGATGGCTGCGGTGGTGGAGAAGGGTGGAGGAAAAGGCAGAAAACTGTGCATGAACAACAGTAAAATTCAGAAGTATTTAATAAAAAAATAAATAAATAAATAAAAAGAAAAGAAAAGAGGCAGTGTTCCAGTTTGGGCTAGAGTCGGGAGAGACATATCAAGATGCAAACCAGTCAATCTTTAGGTCAAGTTTTTCTCTTGATATGTGATGCATTCATTTTATGTCAAAACTTATCCAGTGTCTTAGAAAAGCTGGCTGGTGGCCTACAGCTCTCCCTGGGCTTGCGATACACATGAGCAAGTTGCTGGAATAAAGCCGTAGCTGCTGCAGTATGGCGTGCTCTTGGAAGAGGAGAAAACTATTCTATGGGATTTCTGTGAAGGCAAGGTTGGCGGGTCAGCCATATTCACTGAGAGATAAACGCCAGAAATATCTTCCTAGGCGCCGACTGGTCATCAGGTAGAGAGGAGGGCTTGAATGGTGCTTTCTAGAATGATGGTATAAAATGAGATCTGTATGAGAGATTATGTATCCAGGCAAGCAGTAGAAGTAAAATAGTCTAACTCTTTTTTAAAAAAATTCTTTAAAAGATCTTATTTACTTATTTTTAGAGAGAGAGGAAGGGAAGGAGAAAGAGAGGGAGAGAAACATTGATATGTGAGAGATACATTGCTCTGTTGCCTCTCACATACACCCAACTGGGAACCTGGCCCGCAACCCAGGCATGCGCCCTGACTGGGAGTCGAACAGGCGACCTTTCGGTTCGCAGGCCAACACTCAATCCACTGAGCCACACCAGCCAGAGCCCTAAGTCTTAAAATTTAAAAAAAAATTAGCCTATATCTTCCTGAATACCCAAGTCCCTGAATATGAAAATGTGTGTGCAATTTCCTAGCTGTATCCCTAATCACATTTCTGTGGAAAGTCATGTTTCCTATGAATATTCTCATACCACAAGGTAATAAACTTTTCAACCTGTAGTCGTTTTATATATTATTTCAAGACTTTTCCCCCCACAAAGAAACAGAAGTTACCTCCTATATGATGAATAAAAACCAATAAAGTCACACTAACATACAGATTCTGGGCTGTCGGCTTCCTTTTCACCCATCTAAAGCTTTATGCCCAAACCAAATTGAAAAAGTATTGTGTATCATAGAAAGTTAGTCTTCTACGGAAATAATAAAACCACGTAGGAGTGGAAACATTTTCTTCTTCTTCCCTTTTAGGTTCTATAGCTAGTCTAATAATTAAATTGACATAAGACAGATTAACAGGAGAAAAACACATTTCATGTGTATGGGAGCCTCATAAAAATATGTGACTCAGAGAAGTGACTTACACAGGAAACTTGAAACATTTAGACAAAGGAACAATACATTTGTGAATAATTGACAAAACAAATGGGGTTTGAGTTGGGGAGTAAATTGGTGAAGTAACAAGTTGTGTATACACTGCCTTCTGGGCCCTAACCCCCCTGCCTCTGGTGATAAGGATGACTTCTGGTACAGGGCAGATACTTTCCACTTGGGAGACTTACCTCCTGCATTCAGGGAGGCAAAGAAGGGTCAGAGTATCCTTTTTGTACTGACTGTTTCTGAAGTATCTTTAATTCAAAATAACCAATATGCCAAAGTGTGCCCTGGCTGGTGTGGCTCAGTGGACTGAGTGCTGGCCTGCAAACCAAAGGGTCAATGGTTTGATTCCCAGTCAGGGCACATACCTGGGTTACAGGCCAGGTCCCCAGCAAGGAGTGCATGAGAGGCAACCACACATTGATGTTTCTCTCCCTCTCTTTCTTCCTCTCTTCCCCTCTCTCTAAAAATAAAATCTTTAAAAAATGTATGCCGAAGTAGCATATTTTGGGGTGGCATATTCAGCTTCACTTCAACCAGAAAATGTTCAATCTGAGAATGACAAGAGTTCTTATCTATCTTTGCTAAAACAAGAGATCCTATCAGGGGTTAAAAGAAATACCTAGTGCAGTGTTAATCCATGTGACAAGTGAAGGCAGTGACTATCAGGTTCACCAACTAGATGCACTCATGGCCGTGGGAAAGAGGCATGTGTAAGATAAAATGAGTGATGGATCAAGGAGATAGCTATCGTCTATTTGGAGACCAATAGACCTGAGGCATTTCTTCCCTGGGGAATGTTTTATATTATTTTATAAGCCTACCAGTCAAATGTAGCCACAAGAGGAAACAGAGACTCAGGAAAAGTTTACTGTACCCACAGGTCCTAGAGACACCAGGCACAGCAAGCCACACAGGGCCACAGGGAGGAGTGGTCACGAGGCACAAGACAGAAAGGAGAGAAGGTTTAGGCCAGAGCTTTCACTGGGGTCTCCAGGAAGAAAGGCAAGGCAGGGCAGGGTAAATAGTTTAAGATTAGCTAAGTTAAAGAATTTCACTAGGCTCTCTCTAACTGATAGGGAGGGTCCTGGTACCTGGACCTGGGAAGAGGAAGGAAGAGGAATATTGTTTCCTGGGGGTGTACAAGCCAAATAGAGGAGGGGCGCCCTGGACTGGTTAGTTTGCGTATTGAAGGCAAGCTGAGTTCTTGCTGTCTCTAAGAATTGGCTAGCCTAGCAGGGTCAGCCTCTCTCCTTCTAGAAAGATTTTTTAAGTTGTCAAGACATAATAATGTACCAAAAAAATAAATATAGAAAATACAAGCCACCCTAATACACATCACATTAAGTTTGTATATGAACTGAATTACAGTTGGCTAATTGACATGTTATGTTTTGTTGACATTTAATTAAACATTCATTGACTTCGATTTTGTAGGAATTTAGCAATTGGGAGTTGGGTACTTTGGAAGTGTCTGGTTGCTTTTAGGTCTCATATATGCATTTAGGCCCTTGAAGAACTCCTAAGCCCAGGAGTGTTCAAGTAGGATAGCTCAGACACCAGGCCATAGCCTAGTCTATCAAATTGCCTGATGTGCCTAATCTGCCTTCACACTTTTCAGAACTGAGGGACTGTGGTAACCATTGACTTTCGATGAGTACCTTACCACCCCTCTACTCAGTAAGACCAGGCAAATTCGCCCTTGACTGATGGGCTGCCCAGTTACTCCGCATCAACTGACCTGACCTACTGCAGAACAGATGCAGCTGCACTGCCCTTCATGGAACCAGCAAGTATTTACTATTTGTGGCCTCCCAAGCAAGAGAAATTATAGCCTGGTTACAAGCAATCTCAGTAGAATTGAGGGTCTGTGGATGAGCTTGACCTGTAGCCCAGTTTAAGGTGCTCAATCAGTCAGAACAGCTTATGTATCAAGGCTCAGTACATCCGGCTAATCCTCTAAGACACAGGTGGCAAACACAGGGCCCGAGGGCTGAATCCGGCCCTCCACCTTGTTTTATCCTGCCTGCCACTTTGTTTCTACCTGGCAGCAGCGCCGAGCTCTCGCTGAACAGTTAAGTACTTACGTTTATGCAGTCCTAAAATTACATTGAAGGCAACCGTGAGACTGATGTGCCCCCCTCCCCCACCAGTGCAAAAGAGTTTGACACCCCTGCTCTAAGACAATAATGGGCAAATCAAAACAATACAAACCCTATAATTCTCTCTCATACACAGTTGAACTTTATGAAAGAATAATTTCTGATTGTTGCTACCCATTCCTCAGTTTTCACTGCCCATTTGTTCTTCAACCAGTGCGCCCGCCATTCCCCCGAAGCCCTTGCTGTCTTATCTCGCTCTAACCACTCCCTCTTTCTGAAAGCTCCCTACTTCGCTGTCTTCATTCATGCCGCTCCTTTGATTTCCCTTTTTTCTATGATGTCTCTTTTGAGACTTGTTTGACAGATTCTTCTTTCCCTTCCTTCATTTTACATGTCTATGCTTCTCAGTTCTCTATCATGTTGACTCAGTACACTCCCCGCCTTTGGGACCTCATATACATGCATGGGCTCATTTAATAAGTAGAACTGATGACTACCAAATCTGTTTTTTTCAACCCAGACCTCCATATACTGGGGTAGGCAAAGTAGGTTTACAGTTGTGAGTACGCAAATATTCTTGTATTATTAATTAATTATTGTATTACTTATTTGTATTACAATTGTAAACTAACTTTTGCCTACTCCCTATACAACCACTTATTTGTTTTAACATGTTTTGTTCCAGGATTAATTCACTGTCTTCTTATTTTTTTTAAAGATTTTATTTACTTATTTTTATTTTATTTTTTTAGGATTTTATTTATTTTTAGAGAGAGGGGGAGGGAGGGAGAAAGAGAGGGAGAGAAACAGCAATGTATGGTTGCCTCTCACATGGCCCTCACTGGGGACCGGGCCTGCAACCCAGGCATGTGCCCTGACTGGGAATCGAACCGGCAACCCTTTGGTTTGCAGCCTGCGCTCAATCCACTGAGCTACACCAGCCAGGGCACTACTAGCTTCTTTTAATTTAAGCAAGAGGACCGGGAGGAGGCAGGAGCAGAGAATCTGGAACGCTAGTAATTTTTTTGATCTTAGTGTTTATCATGCACTTACAAAAATTCTCAAACTGTAACATGATTTATGCTTACAAAAATTCTCAGACTGTAACATGATTTATGTACTTTTCTCTATGTCATGGCAGTTTAATTAAAGAGTTATTTAAAACTTAAAATGATTGAGCTCATGGGCATCCTGCTCTAGAAGGCCTTCTTGAACCTTGAAGCTAATTAAAATGACCTGCTCCATGTGTGTCTGCATACTTGTGTCAAATTCTGTGTCACTGCGGATTATTGGTGTCTCCCTCTTCTAGGAGCTTTTGCAGGGGAAAGAGTGTTTCTCATTAACTTTGTGGGGCCAGCACCCTCCACACTGCTCCACAGAACAGGAGGTGCTCCAAAGTTATGTGATACAGACACAAACGACTCCTCTCCCTCTGCTTCAGGGAGACTCAGGTATCCTGACCCATCCCAGTCACGAAAAAAGGAAATTAGAATCCACAGAGTTTTGACACAGAGTTCTGTTCTTACTAAAATCAACAGCTTTTACCAGAAAGTGAAGGGCTCAGCTTGGCCTAAGTAGAGGAGAACCAAAAAGCAAATTTCAGGGATAGACATATAGGCTGAGAGCTAGATGAGGTGCTTCAATGAGACCAAGGTTTAGAGGGCAGACAGGACAGAAATAAACCAAAGGGGCTCTGGGGTGATGGCGAGAAACACAAGTTCATGTCTGGGCTTTGAGTGTAGAGTTCAAGCGCTGTTGGGGACCCGTGTACAAGTCACACCGGCTATGGGACTGAGGAGAGGAGAGACAGGCAGTTGGGAAAGGGTCTGAGACCACCGGGTAAGACCTGGGGGCCTCAGACGGGATATATTTCTGTCAAGTACAACTATTATCAGGGAGCAAAGCTCTAGTCAGTGCAGAAGCCAGCGGTTTGTTTTTCATTCACTTTCCCTTTGCAACCTTCACATCTACTCATTCACCACATCAAATCAAGCCTCTGTTTCATGCCTCTCATCTCTACCAATTTCCTTTGATACCACCTTCGTAGTAACATATTTTGAGTGGCCCAAAAGATTAGTTGGGTCAATTAAATTGTTCTTCTTTGGGGAATTTGGAAAAAAAAATGCCAAGTATCCATAAGGATTAAGAATAAAAAATAGAACTCTGGCCAGGTAGCTCAGTTGGTTAGAGCCGTGTCCTGATAGGCCAAGGTTGTGGGTTTGATCCCTGGTCAGGGCACATACAAGAATAAACCAATGAATGCATAAATGAGTAAGTAGAACAACACATTGATGTTTCTCTCTTTCTCCCCAGAGTCCTCTCTCTCTAAAATTAATAAAATAAAAAATTTAAATAAAAGAATGAAAAAGAGTCAATAGGAGCATCCATGATGGGTTATTTTTTTCAAATAAAATCTTATTTACTTAGAGAGAGAGGAAGGGAGGGAGAGAGGGAGAGGGACTTGGCTCACAACTCACATTATGTGCCCTGATGGAGAATCAAACCAGCGACTTTTTTGGTTTGCAAGCCAGCTCTCATCACTGAGCCACATCAGCTAGGGCTCTGATAGATTACTGTATGCAAATTAAGGTACATTGGAACAGAAATTTGAGTAAGCAGAGGCAGTGAGCCAATACAGGAGATGAGCAGAGGGAACCCTTAGGGAGAAAAAGAGACACTAAGAGAGACAGAGGCCATGTGGTCCCCGAAAAGGAAACAGGAAAAGTAGCCAGTCCCTCTACTGTAAAATAAATCCTCTCTTTGTGAGTAAGTGGAGTTGGTCTGTTATCTGCAACTCAATGAACTACACTAAGACAATTACAGACTTCAGAGTCAGAGGTACAGAAGTTTTAATCCACCTCGGGGTTAAATTGTAAAGGCTTGGTGAGGTAAAGTATATAAGTAACTAACACGAGATAAACATACAGCATGCACTCAAAAATGTTAACTTTCTTTGATCGGCATTTTCTGTGCCCCCTTGGCAATGCCCTAGTTATTTAATCAAATGGTTAATCTAGGTGTTGCTCTGAGATATTTTGTAATTCTCTCTAAAGTCCAATTAACTGTAAGTATTCTACAGAATGTGGGTGGGACTGATTCAATTCGTTGAGAGGATTTAAGAACAGACTGAGGCTGTTCTCCACAGAGAAGTTTCACCTGGGGACTCCTGCCCTGCACTGCAGAAGCTGGACTTGCTTTGCTAGCTCCTGCAATCAAGTAAGCCGGTTCCTTAAAATATACCTCTTCCTAGTTTTTCTTTCTCTGGTGGAACTCTCTTCCCTGCAGATTGTCCAACCCTTACAGTGTCTCGTAAATCATTGGTAGTAGGAAAAAAGATTTTAGGCCCTCAGAAAGATCCGTGGGCCATCCCCTTTGCTAGACTTATTTAACTTAAATTTTCTCGACTCCTGAAACAGTGGAATGTTCTATATCTTAGTAAGCTCTGGAGAATGTAAAATAATGAATTCCTATTAAGTTCTAAGTTTTAAACGATATTTTCTTTAATTATTAAAGATTTATGAATTATACTTTTAAAAAGAAGTATTATGAAGTCAAAAATGAAAGTTCCCTTTCCTTCACTCTCCTTCTCCTATTCAATTTCCCTCTCTGGAGATGACAACTGCTAGTAATTTGGATTTTATCCCCGTAGCTCTTTTGCTAAGCATACATGTATATGAACGTTTACGTTTTAAAAGGTCCTTCTACAGACGTGCATGCATATACATTAAAGCGTAAATGAGATCAAGCTATGCAAAGTTTTAAAACAATTTTATTCTCTTAGCAATATGTTTTGGAAATGTTTCTGTGTCTCTCTGTATATTCATGTATATAATATAACTTTACATCATTCCTCTTTAAGTTGCTGTATTCTCTTACTGAGTTTTACTGTTCTATATGTTAACCATTCCACTACTGACTTTCACTTTCTCCCTACTGTGATATTAGGATGAATATCCTTGTATATGTAAACTTGGATACATATATAGGAGATTTTTCTTCAGATTAGATTCCTAATTGTTGGGTTAAAGGTTATCTATATTTAAAATATTATAATATTTAACTCTCCCACCAGAAGTATATGGGATTATTATTTAATCACAGTGGATCATCAATCTATTTTTAAAATTTTTATTTATTTATTTTTATAGAGAGGGGAGAGAGAGGAAGAGAAGCATCAATGTGTGGTTTCCTCTCGTGTGGCCTCCACTGGGGACCTGGCCTGCAACCCAGGCATGTGCCCTGACTGGGAATCGAACTGGTGACCCTTTGGTTTGCAGCCCGTGCTCAATCCACTGAGCCACACCAGCCGGGGAGGTATCATCAATCTCGAAAATACTTTTAGTCTTTTGTAAAGGTCACAACTGAGCCATTTATCACTCTACCCACAGGAATATTGGAAACATATTACCATGTTTCTTTAACATTTTGTCCCAAGTCCAGGTAAATTTCAACCTCCTCTATCAATACTTTCTTGATTTATTCAACTCGCAATAATTTATTTCTACTAGAAATCCAAAGCATTACTATTAACACTTATTTGTCATTGAGTCATGTAGCAACTTTTCAAACTGCATCGTAATTGCATTGCTGTTCAACGCCCAGACTTCAGAACGACCACTCTATTACAGTCAAGACGACAGAAAGAACCCACCACAGCCAGGTCAGTCAGAGAGGCGATGAGTTGAATCCAATCAGGAAGTTAGCTGCAAGACGGTAGGGGTGCCAAATTTCATCTCTCCAAATCTGGTAACTAAAAGTTCATTGTTGGCAAATCAACCTTATAAAAGGGCCCATGGGTCCATTCTTACCCTAACAGAACAAACCTGGAACCAGGTAGTACTCAGATTGCTTGTTCTGGTCTGGAATTTCTGATGGATGAGTGATTACATTACTGTCCTGAATCCACAGTCCATCTTAGATATTAAATTCTATTATCTTAAGTAAGTGGCTAACTGAGAGCTGCCCAGCATCATGAGTATAATAATGCACATCATTCGTCTGGAAAAAGAAGAAAATTCAGTATTTAATGATGGTTTCTACTGAAAGTGTATCACTTTTACACCATCATAAAGTCAAAAAATCACAAGTCAAACCATTGTAATTGGGGATCATCTGTATATGAAAAGTTAATATTTTATCATACCCATTTTTAGCATTATTTTTAAAAAGATTTTATTTATCCATTTTTAGAGAGATGGGAAAGTAGGGAGGAGAAAGAGAGACATCGATGTATGAGAGAAACATTGTCCCCCAACCAGGGACCTGGCCCACAACCCAGGCACGTGCCTTGACTGGGAATCAAACAGCAACCTTTCAGTTTGCTGGCTGACACTCAATCCACTGAGCCACACCAGTCAGGGCTCATAATGACTTTTTAAAAAATTGAGATAAGATTCACATCTCTGTGAATTTTAACAATTCTAAAATATACAATTCAGTGTTGTTGTTTTTTTTAGTACAGTTACTACTATTGAATCCCTGTCCATTTTTATCATCCCAAAAGGAAACTTCTTACCCATTAAGTAGTTACTCCATCCCTTCTCATGCTAGCCCTGGCAATCTCTAATCTCTCTCTATGGGTTTACCTATTTGGACATTTTACGTAAATGGAATCACATAATATGTGGCATTGTTTTCTGGCTTCTTTCCTTTAGCACATTGATTTCAAGTTTTATACATGTTGTAGCATGTATCAGCACTTCATTCCTTTCCATGACTGAATAAAATACCATTGTATATTTGTCTTATTCATTCATCAATTGATGGACATTTGGGTGTTTCCACTTTTTTGCTGTTACGAAGGATACCGCTATGACTGTTCATGTACAAGTTTTTGTCAGAACATATGTCTTTAATTCTCTTGGATATATACTTAGGAGTGGAATTGCTGGCTCATACAGTAATTCTATGTTTAACTTTTGAGGAACGACCAAATTAGTTTTCATAGTGATTACATAATTTTATATTTTTACCAGCCAGTACGTGAAAGTTCCAATTTTTCCACATTCTCACCAACAATTGTTATTATTGATTTTTGTTTGTTTTTTATAGCCATCCTAGTAAGTTTGAGAGGTATCTTATTGTGGCTTGATTTGCATTTCTGAATGACTAAGGAGGTTAAGCATCTTTTTGTGTGTTTATTAGCCATCTGCAAATCTCCCTTGGAGAAATGTCTCTTCAAGTCTTTTGGCCATTCTTTTTTTTTTTTTTTAGATTTTATTTATTTTTAGAGACAGGGGAATGGATGGAGAAAGAGGGGGAGAGAAACATCAATGTGTGGTTGCCTCTTGCACGACTCCAACAGGGGACCTGGCCTGCAACCCAGGCATGTGCCCTGACTGGGAATCAAACCAGCAACCTTTGGATTCACAGACCGGTGCTCAATCCACTGAGCCACACCAGCCAGGGCTTTTTGGCCATTCTTAAATGAGGTTGTCCTTTGTTATGAGATGTAAGAGCTCTTTAGAAATTCTGGATACTAGACTTCTATCAGATATATTTTTTGTAAATATTATAACCCATTCTGTGAGTTGTCTTTTCACTTCCTTACTACTGCCCTTGGATGCACAAAAGTTTTTGATGAAGTTTGATTTCTCTTGTTGCTCATGCTTTTGCAGTCATTTAAGACTGTTATCATTTCAAAGTCACTATGTTTCTTTTTTTAACTATATTTTATTGATTATGCTGTTACAATTGTCCCACTCTTTCCCCCTTCTTGCCCCCACCCCCTTACCCCCCCTTTCCTCACCCTTTAGTTTTGTTCATAGGTCATACACATAAGTCCTTCTGCTTCTGCACTTCCTATACTATTCTTAACCTCCCCCTGTCTGTTGTCTACCTACCATTTATGCTACCTGTTCTGTGCCCCATTCCCACCCTCTCCCCCAACCACTCCCCTGTCGATATTCCTCCATACCTTATATAACTCCCTTTAACATTTCATACAGTAAAGGCTGGGTGGTGATGAACTTCTTGAACTTGACCTTATCTGAGAAGCACTTTATCTGCCCTTCCATTCTAAATGAAAACTTTGCTGGATAGAGTATTCTTGGATGTAGGTCCTTGCCTTTCATGACTTGGAATACTTCTCTCCAGCTCCTTCTTGCCTGTAAGGTCTCTTTTGAGAAATCAGCTGACAGTCTTATGGGAATTCCTTTGTAGGTAACTGTCCCCTTTTCTCTTGCTGCTTCTAAGATTCTCTCATTATTTTTATTTTTAAAGATTTTATTTATTTATTTTTAGAGAGAGGGAAAGGGAGGGAGACAGAGAGGGAGAGAAACAGCAAGTATGGTTGCTCCTCACATGGCCCTCACTGGGGACCTGGCCTGCAACCCAGGCATGTGCCCTGACTGGGAATTGAACAGGGACCCTTTGGTTTCCAGCCCGCGCTCAATCCACTGAGCTATACCAGCCAGGGC
>PVJI01014764.1:31277-43223 GCA_004026765.1 Micronycteris hirsuta
AATGTAATTATGATGTGTCTTGGTGTGTTCCTCTTTGGGTCCAACTTCTTTGGGACTCTCTGAGCTTCCTGGACTTCCCGAAAGTCTATTTCCTTCACCAGCTTCGGGAAATTCTCCATCATTATGTGTTCAAATAAGTTTTCAATTCCTTGGATTTCTTCTTCTCCTTCTGGCAGCCCTATGATCCATATGTTGGGACATTTACAGATATCCTGGAGGTTTCTGAGCCCCTCCTCCGTTTTTTGAATTCTTGTTTCTTCATTCTTTTCTGGTTGGATGTTTTTTTCTTTCTGCTGGTCCACTCTGTTGATTTGAGTCCCAGTTTTCTTCTTATCCCTATTGGTTCCCTGCAGATCTCTCCTCATTTGTTCAAGCAATTACGATAATTTTTCGTTGAACTCTGTGAGCATCTTGATTACTAGGGTTTTGAACTGTGCATCTGATAGGTTGTCTATCTCTTGGTCGGTTAGTTCTGGAGCTTTGATCTGTTCCTTTCTTTGGGCCATTTTTTTCCCCTCAGTGATCTTGTTACTGTAAGGAGGGCGGAGCCTTGGGGTTCACCTGGGCAGGGAAACTCACGGTAGCTGTGCTGTGACATAGCCTGTGGGGGCGGGACCTGAGAGCACAATGGTGCCTGCTCCGCTCTCCCCACCCAAGCAATTTGAGCCCCTCTGCGCCGGCTCCGGGGGTCGCTCCGGGGTCGGTGAACAGGCTGCACAGCTCCAATCCCCCGTGGGTCTCCCCAACGAACTGTGAGGCCGGGAGTTTCTCCCGCTGCCGACTCCACCCCCACAGGTGCTCTCAATCTGTGCTGATGGGTTGTGCCCTGCTTTCTCTCCCGGCTTGTCTGCACGTGAATGCAGACCTGCCCGGTCCACCAGTCTTGGCTCCACTGGGTCCGGATGAGCCAGTCGCTGGCCGCACTTAGGTCAGGCACCCCTGTCTCGGTGTGCTGCAGCTCCGCGGAAACCTCCCCTCCAACCGCGGTCCTGCCGTCTGCTCACCAGCTCGCTGCGGGGTCACCGAGCGCTCTCCCTCCGCCCTGCTCCTCCCAGCTCACCAGACTGGATGAATGTATCTTCTTTAATTCCTTGGTTGTCGGACTTCCTCTCAATTCGATTTTCTGTCAGATCTGGCTGTTTTTGTTTAGATAAATTTCTGTTTTTTTCCTTGTTTGGCTGTGCAAGGAGGCACGGTGCATTCACCTATGCCGCCATCTTGTCGGAAGTCCCACTATGTTTCTTTCTAAGGCTTTTATTGTTTTAGTTCTGACATTCTGATATTTGATACATTTTGAGTTAATTTTTGTATATGGCATGTGGTAGAGGCCCAAATTCATTCTTTTGCCTATGGATGTCTGGTTGTACCAGCATCATTTGTTCAAAAGACTATTCTTTCTCCCATTAAATGGTTTGGGCACCCTGGTCAGAAGTCAGTTGTACATAGACGAATGGGATAATGTCTGGACTCTCAAATCTATTTCATCACGATGACTTTTTTAATTTAACTTTATAAAGAAATCATTTTTAGAATTATTTTATTCAGCATTTTATTTCTAAAACTTCCCAAACTATTTATCATTTATTCAGTTGATTGAAATGAACCAGAATCAAAATGCTATAGGAAAACATTTACTAAAAATCAAAAGAATGGTTTAAAAAAATATATTTTATTTATTTATTTTTAGACAGAGGAGAAGGGAGGGAGAAAGAGAGGAGAGAAACATCAATATGTGTGGTAGCCTCTTGCACGTTCCCTACTAGGGACCTGGCCTGCAACCCAGGCATGTGCCCTGACTGGGAATTGAACCAGTGACCCTTTGGTTCCCAGGCCCACATTCAATCCACTGAGCTACACCAGTGAGGGTAGAAGAATGGTTTTACAGCAATATTATGACATGTTAGACTATGTTACAATTACATACTTTGTTATTAGAATTATTTCTAAAAGCATAAATTTATGAGACATTAAGGAATCCATTTCAATATATTTGAAAACAAAATTATAATAACAAAAATATTAGACACTATATAGCATAATATAAAATATGAATGGATACATGAAATAAGGATTTTTAATATTTAACTCCTTCACAAACTTATGTACAATAAGAATAAAACAATACAATTGTGCATTTAATGTTCTCTGCCCTCCCAAATACTATTCTGTTCCATTACATTCTCCTTTATAGGGAACATTTCTTTGAGAGGCATCATATATGTACAAAAAAATAGAAAACCGTGGCCTGGTTGACATTGCGGAGGTTAAAAGACCCATAGCAAAAAATAGATTTTTCTCTTCTCAGTATTCAAAGCCATTCCCTTCCAAGCATTCATTAACTATCATGTGTGACGTTTTGGTGTGTTTTCTAAACTGTGGACTACTTTAAAAGGATATGTTTTCCAGATTTGTCACTAGAAGCATTGATGCATTTTGGGTATCATTTTCACAGTTCTCATATTCATTTTAAGATCCTTTATTATAAAATAGTCTGAAGGTGACCAGGCATATTCCATACCCCCCCAAATCCTCTTATGTACAAAAACAAAAACATGCCTCAAATAATTAAAACACATAGCACATGCTTGGATACTAATGCTTTGAAGAGATGGCTTGCAGTTATAGTCACCCAGAGTTTCTCATTAAGAGGTTCTATACATGGCCTGCTGGGAATTTGTTCACTTGAAAGTGAACCTTAAAGGAGAAGAGTGTAAAAATCTATAACCGCTATTGAAAACTCAGAATGAATCAAATAAAAAAAGATACTGATTATGAAAACATTTTATCCTTTCACCATGCTTGTAAGGATTTATCTTCTGCTTCTTCTCTGCCTGAACAGTCATAGAACATTGACACTTTGGGTGCTCCCAGACTCTGCAGTTCTGTTATTCCCCAGTAGGGGGTGCTGTTGCATTAAAAAAGTGCTCCAGCTGCAGCATTTCTCTACTTTGCCTGTATTCCTTCTCCATTTTCAGGATACGTTTTTAAAGTCATACATATGAATATTACTTCTCTAAACTCTAAGATATTGAGAGTTGAAGAAAAAGAGAATTCTTGAAGGATGGTTCTTTTACCCACTATCTTCAGAGATATTTCATTGTATGTGACATTCTTGGAGGTTGGTATCAAAGTCCCAAAGTACGAAATGCATCTCGTAAATCATCAACTTCATATAGGGGCTGCAGAGAAGGAGAGAAATAAAGTGAGTGGATGACTTTATAACATTTTGGAAGAAAGTAAATTGGGAGGGAGGAGGAAGAGGAGATAGGAAGAGGAGAGGAAGGAAATAAATCCTGAGGTGAGTCTAACAGATCAAAGACATGTGAGTGAGGAAAGAGGAGGGAAGAGAAAGGAATCTTAGCGGAGGGCTCTGAATTGTGAAACAACAGAAGAGCAGACTCAATTGTGGGAGAAATGACAACAAAAACGAGAAAGAGAAAATAAGGTTTGCATCGGAGGAAAAATAAGGAGAGAGTGATAAATGGACAAACACACACATGAAGGGTACACACACATACAGGAAAACGTAGGAACTATAAGTAGCTCCAGGGAAAGATGACTCAGAGAGAAAGAAAAGGAGAAGCAAAGGAGCCCCTTACCAAAAGGATGCGTCGAAGCTGTCTGGATAGACGAACTGAGTTTTCATGCAGCCCCTCCCAGGCTCTGAAAGTTTTTTCACGATTTTCCACGAAAGTATTCCAGCAATAAAAATAATCTTTAGAAAGGAAGGGAGGCAACAGAATGTAGCTCAAATCTCAAATCAAGAGGAAAGAAGAATCCCCAGCCCCTTTTAAATTCTCATTTCCCCCAAAGCCTGTGTCCAAGTCATGAATTCTTTTCCTCCAATTCTAGTTGATTTTTATTTTGAATTTTTATGAGTTTATTTGAGCCAAAACTGACAACCGCCAGGAAGCAGGATCTCAAATGCTCCCCTAGCTGGTAATTTTTGGCTCCAACGGTGAACTAGAATCCCGGTGCAATTTTGCCCCCTGTCAGTACCCCCTGAATCTTCTCAGTCTGAACTGCAATCCTGAATGGCAGCTGCTTCCCGGAGCTGGAACAGCAAGCAAAGTCTCTGTCCTACCTTTGAAGGTCATGATGGCGATTTGGACCCCTGCGCGGTGCAGCCGCCGCAGCCCCTCGGGCTCAGCCTTGCGGTCCTCGCAGAAGTAGAGGCGCGCGGTGAAGATTCTCAGACTGAGGTTGGGGTTCCCTCTCAGAAAGTCAGCAACGTGCCTGGCACAGTCGTAGCAGGGACTCCAAGAGGTGAACCAGGTGACCCGGTAGCACCGGCCAGGGTCCAGGTCCCAGTCCGAGATGTAGCGCAGAAAGAGCAATTCCACGTGGCAACCCGACTGGGGAGAGAGCAGAGGACTCGGCTCACGTTTACTGACCTGTACTGCGGAGCCCGTAGCTTTGCAGTCATTAATTCATCTCCCTCCCACAGTGATCTTTTGCGGGGCAGCTACAGTTCTGTCCTTAGGTTACTGAAAGGTTAGGCAACTGCCCAAAAAGGCACAGTGGTGAGCCCAAACCCTTTGCACCCTTGGCCCTGCAGAGTGGAGAAAGGCTGTGGGTTTTCTGTGGCGTGAGGAGGACCAATGAGTTGAGTTGGGATGGAGTAGCATGACACTATCTCAGCAGAGATTTAATATGTGTTTGTGAAGATACCATAGTTTTTGTGCCTTTGAGGAGGAGGAAAATGGCTTGGAAGTGCCTAGTGATGTAACATTGTGGGAATACACAGTGCCACTAGGTGGAAGGTTTATGGTTGGGAGGGCTGGAAGAGGTAAAACAGATTATGGCAAGGCAGACAGACTAGTGTTGTAAAAGCAATTACATAATGTGTTTTAAATAATGTGTTTGCTCACTGTGTGATCACTGTGATTGTAATAATAACCGCAATAGTGAGATATAGCAAGTCCGCTTTGCATTGCAGAGGAGACACAGAATCTGAAGACCTGGGTTCCATCACCCCTCACGTGACTTGAACAGGTTACCCAATTCTTGGATCTTCTAATCTTATCAGTAAAATGGGCTGGGATGGTGTTATGAGGATCACATGAGGGTAGTAAAGGATTGGTACCAAACAGGAAAGAGATTAGAATGTAAGATAATTGCACTGAAATAATTTACATAATACAAAGAAGGCAAGGGAACTGGATAGTGAAATAAGCATAAACAATGAGCCAGCCAATATCCTTCTACCCACGGGTTCTTCCCTGGGATGCCACCAAGACCAGATGTCTCCGAATGTTGTGAGAGAGGAAATATTCATCAACAGATTATGTAAACCCATCTGGATTTTGGTGAAAACGTTTTTTTGAAATGTAATTCCCTGATCTTGTAGATGCTGAGAGATTGATTTAATTAATCAACCAATTGAGGCTTCCCTGAGTTTTCTGGGACGGGCCATGCCGAATGTATTCACTGGCCTATGTTCTACGTGAGCAGAAGGGAATAGAAATCATTTGGAAAACAGAACTGGTCATCATTAATTTTTCCTAAAATTGTCTTCCTTAATTTTCAAAAATTCTAAAGGCACAATTTGTTTTTCACATTCAAAAAGAGGATTTTATTTATTTATTTTTAGAGAGAGGGAGAGGGAGGGAGAAAGAAGGAGAGAGAGAAGCACCTATCAGTCGCCTCTCGCACGCCCCTGCACACCTCTACCCAGGGACCTGGCCCACAACCCAGCCATGGGCCCTGACTGGGAATCGAACCAGTTACCTTTCGATTTGCAGGACAACACCTAGTCCACTGAGCCACACCAGTCAGGGCTGTTTTTCATATTTAAAATTTAGCTTGAGCGGGCTGATAATATCCCCCCCAAATCAAAAGGCTCTTGCCTTTGATTTTTTCCTTAATCTCAAAGGCAATTTGGATGCTGGGGAAAGGGGAGGAAAGTTTAAGGACAGTTATTCTTGGCAGTGAAGCAAGGACTGGCACTAATGTGCCCAGCATGATGGAGAGGACATTGAATGGCATCCTTTGGGGCATATCATATCTATTATGGTTACATGGACATGTAAAAAGAAAAACATTACAGGAACCTAGTGGGGACAGAAGCAAAACATTCTGAAAGTAGTACCATCAACAGGTAGGTGGCTCTAAAAGTGCCCACAGTATAGCTCTTAATTGCCCGGGAAAGAAATATTAATTGATACCCTGTTTCGAAGGTGACCGAAGTCCAGTGAAAAGGAGGTGGCACTGTCTCGCCGCTTCACCACATAGCACAAGTAGGTCTCATGGCGACCCTTAGCCCAACGGACATTTTTGAAATGGTAAAGAAACTTCCTCTGCTTCATCAGGAGGCTGTGGGTGAAAGGAAAGTACAGGGGTACAGCTTATTCTCTGGTCACTCATGGCTTTCTTTCAGCTGTTTTTAAATCTACAGTCACTTGGGCCAAACCAGACAAGATGCTCTTGCTTCCTTTGCCGGAAGCCTGAGACCTACTGTGCTTGGAATCCATTAGAAACTTTTCATGCTTGTATGTAAGACCAATGGAAAGATAGCAGGAATCTAAAGCCATGCAAGCTCACAGGACAGTCCCCTTCCACAGTTCTCTTCTAGATGACAATAACGTGGAATGGCAAACTTGTTCCAAAGTCCCATGATTATATTTTCAGGTTTCCCTTGCAATCTCTACCTAAATGCTCAATCTGTACTTCAAAGTCAACATGGTCAAAATAGTATTCCTAAACTGCCCCTCGGCCCTGACTGGCCCGCTTCGCCTCCTGAATGTTCCATCTTAGGTAACCAGGCTAAAAGCTAGGGATCCTCTTTGATTCTTCTTGCTCTTCCCTCCTCATATTTAATTAATGATCAAAAATTTTTCATTCGAACCTCCAGATATTTCTTGAATTTGTACCTGCTATATTCTCTCTGTTCTCTGTGTCAGCCCACACCCTCGTCTTCTTTCCCTTTGTCTGTTGTCCTAACTTCTTCACTGGTCTCTCTGACTCCACATGCCTCCAAAACAACATTTTCCATGCTGTGCCAGAGCGATCTCAGAAAACCCAGGTGTGGCCATGTCATTGCATGCTGAAAAACCCTTAAGGATTCTGTTTGGCTCACAGGATAAACTCCAGACTCTATAATGTGTTATTTAGGCCAGTTTTTACATTTTGGACATCAATCTATACTTCTAGCCTCCTTTCCTGGTACTTTCCCCCTTTCCCCACCACTTCAGGCCCTCTTTTGCAGCTGGGTCCCCGGGCACTAATTTCCTTTCCTCTTTCTGTCTAGACATCGTGTTGCTGGAGCTTCCTCTGACTAAGAGCTTGCCTACCTTTTTCTATTGGGCAAAACCCACACATTCCTTCAAAGCCTGATGACAGTGACAGTTTCAAGTGTTCTAGAAAGACCTTTCTCACCACCACTATCACAAATTTACTAGGCAGAAATCGATAACAAAAACTCTTCTGTAGTTACCCATTGTTCTCCAGCTTATCCCTGTCAAAGCTTATCCCTTTGTTATCAACTGATTGCTGGTACTTGTCTCCCCAATTAGGCTCTGTGCTTTGAAAGAATCATTTTATGAGTAATCTATATAGTTAAAAGTATAAGAGCAATACTTGACTCTTGTCAACTTGAGAAGTACAAAAAAGTAGCAAGTTATAAAATTTAAAATATTAAAGAATTAAAAAATTTGGAATATCAGTCAGTGTCTAACGATAACTAGACATAGTGTCTAATGACAATTACTATTAAGATTATGTTTTTCATTCTGGTCTTTTACAAGCATATATTTACATGATTTTGATTATGCTTATTTCTCTGCTGTTGTATTCTGCTGCTCTTTTCACTTGGCAATGTAATCTAAATATTATGCTTCGTTCACACACAGGGACTGGTCCTTTTCCTCTGTTTCCTAGCTCCTAGCAGAGTGTCTTGCATACCGTAAGCACTATATTGAATTTGTGGACATAGTCTCTGCTAACTCAAGTTCCTTTGCAGTTGTGAACATAACACAAACTATACAGTGTGGTCAATCCCAATGCACTAATAGTGTCTCTGGTTTTTGTCCCTGTCTTTCCCAGAAATGCATTTATCCAATTTGTGGAAACAATGCTGCCACCTAATGGCATTGGGCAGAAGTGCAAACAATTTGTAAAAATAAACACTGTCAGTGATTTGAATACCGTTTGCTGGCAAGAGAATTGAAACTTTTTTTCACCTTTTTTTTACATTAATGTATAATTTACATACTTCACTCATTTGAAATGTGCAATTATATGAATACTGACAGATGTAAATACCCCAAACTGCTACCAGAGTCTAGATACAGAATGGTGCCTGGGCACACCGCCCCCAGTTTCTTCATCCACCTTTTCAGCCATTTCCTCCCTTTTTCCCCAGGCAACTATTGATCTGCTTTTTGTTACGATAAGTACTTTCACTTTCCAGAGCTTCATATAAATCGCAAACACCCTTCGTGTCTGACTTCTTTCACTTAGCCCAGTGGCTTTGGGGTTTATTCCTGACGTTACATGCGTGGGTAGTGTGTCCCTGCCACTGGACAGTATATTCCATTTCAGGGGCGTGGTACATTTTGTTGATTCGTGCACTTGCTGATGGACTTTTGGATTGTTTCCACTTTGGGGTTACTGTGAATAAAGCTTCTGTGAACTTTCATTTACCAGCCTGTGTGTGGGCATGTGTTGAGAATAATTATTTTAATAATGATACACAATATAGACCCTGAACTTAAAAGTGAAGTTCTCAACTGTCAACCTTATTAAGTAGATAAACAAGAACAAGAGCTTTTTTATAGCTGTCTCAATTTCAATGTCTCAATTCACACACATGGAGCTTATTGGAATATACTTTAAGACCTGAGGCAGAAAACTAAATTGATCACCAATATGCACACTAGGCATGTCAAACAATAGAAAAGTAGTCAATCATATTATTTTAGAATTAGAAATGCACATTTGGCAGGAACCTAAAATGGATGATAACAAAAATCTGATAGTAACTGGCTTTATTTTAAAATAAAAGTAACTTGTTATGGTAATCACCATGGCATTACCATCATCACCATTACTATTGTTACACACTTAGCATATAATAAGCCATAGCATAGATAAGTTGAATACATACCAAGTGCTTAATACACTGAAGAAGAGTCCTTAATAAATACTGAAAGGAAAAAAAAAATCCCTCTTTGGGGCCCAGTCAGTTTAAAATAGAGTAAGCATCATCTCATACCAATAAATTCCTTTTACATTTGACCCACCCTTCTGGGCTCACCCTTTTGGCTGAGAAGGCCAGGGTGGGGGCAGGTAATGGCAACCAGATCGTGCACTGAAGGCAGAGCAGCAGGGACCAGACCTGCTACCCTGACAAGGACAAAGTGTTCTGAAAGTTATAGAAAATGACATGAAATAGGTAAAGGAATTCAGATGGGCTTTTACTTCCCACTCCACACAACAATGCAGTCATTCACTGTTTCCGTCAGAAAGTTCTCTGTCACAATGAAGTGAATTGCATGACTGTGACCTGTTGGTTAGCTTTCTTGATCCATCAGCTCCCTTCAGCTGTAGCTAGGAGCCGCTTTCCAGCACCCTGTTCTTCTCTTGGTTTCTCTTCTGAGCGCAAAGGACTTTGCAGAGGCAGTTTTTAGGCCTACAGGTCGACAGCTGTTTGAACAGCTGTGCTCCCCGAGGCAGAACACTAGCTGTGTCCCCAGCAATGCAAACCAGAGACAACTGGGTGAAACGTGATCACGACTGAGTCATCCTCTCCTGCTCTGTGCCATCATCACTAACACGCTCCGCAGGTACTCTTTTCCTTAACGATAATTATGTGTTTCCCTCTCCCTCCCGTTGAATCGCATCTTTCCTCCTCTTGTAGTTGTCTTTCTCTGAATTTCAGCTACTGATTTTACCCCTGTTTTGCATTTCATGATCCACAAATATCTCCACTGAGCCCTTTACCTCTGACTTATACCTCAGATTAGTTTTCAAAACTTCACTGAAACTGAGCAGACATTCAACATTTTTGCCCTCAAGAAAATTTTCTGAAGAACACTTACTCTGCCATTAAAAACCTTAACTCTGTTGTGTAAATTGTTTGCAAAAGAAGTAAGTTGAGATCATTCTCATACACTTGGAGGAATAAATAAAAGTAGGAATAGAATAAGTTCTGTGATAGTAACTTAATTGACATAAACTGCATGTGAAGACATTGTTAAAAATCTTGCAGAATACACATTTAAGAAGTTCAACCATGTCTAAAGAAATTGAAAGACTAAGTAAATAGTCAAAACACCATGAGCTGCCTCACCATTGGACCTATAACATTAAATAATTTGCTTGACTGAGTTTTTCTCCTTATAATAGACACAGTCATAGTGATTTTCAAGCTATTAAGTTTGGTTTGCAGGCTGGTGCTCACTCCACTGAGCCATACCAGCCAGGGCTCTTCAATCTATTAAGTTTGAACATTGGCACTTAAAAAAAGAATTTCCTCACTATGTAACTAAATTATTCAGTAGAGTCTCCCTAGGAAAGTTTTTCTTCAAGTGGTTTTTATAGTTGAATATTTACAAAACTATTATTACAATGACCCCTACTGTTTTTAGTATAAGCATTGCTTTTTTTTTTTTTTTCATGATTTGAGTCTCTGAACATTTGCTGTGTTGATATTATTACCACAAACTAGTTCTAACTGCAGTAGAAATCTCAGGACAGGTCAATACATGATCATAAACATTCTTTCAGATATGAAAGAGAGAGAAAGTTGGGCAGACAACATGTAAGATCTGAACAGAGGATGAGACAGAACCAGAGAAAATGATCTGCATATTGACCAAGCAGATCTTGTGAATCAGAGAGTGATAGAAGAGAAAGGGACCGATACCAATCTCACTAGTCAGATTTGCTGGGAGAGCAAAGCCAAAGCAGCCACCCATGTGGAGATGTCTTTTTACCTGTCCATGGTGGATTCCAGAGTGTCTTTCTTGGCTCCCCAAAAGTCTTAGGCCAGGGAAGGCTTGCCTCAAGCACAGCTGCTGCACTGACTGGCAATGCATTGGCCCTATACATTCAAATTTGAGCTTATCCTTTTGGGCTCCTCCCCCAGAGCATCATCACCACGGTCCCCCAAAGGCCTTCCTCCTGTTTGGGTCCAGTGAAGATGGGTGGGTTGTCACAGGCAGAGTCACATGGGTAAAATGATTAAAAGCCACTCTGCTTAATGTATAGGTTTCTTTCAGGTTGCCTCTCTAACACCTCAATCCATGCGCCACAGGTAACACAGATCAGGAGACAGTAGCATAGACACTTTGTAAATTGTAATTAGGGTAATGTTAAAAGCATAATAATAATAATGCTCATTTAAATAGCATCTTGTGTTCTGTGAGCTGAAAACATCTATTTCCTCATTTAATTAGACAATATCTCTGAATCTCAATAGAGACCAATGCTAACAGTTCCTGCTTTGTGACTGATCAAGTAAACTCAGTCAGTTATGTAGGACTTAGGACATAGAAATTTTGCCTCCCAAACCACTAATTTTTTTCTGATTATATTATAAGAATTGCCAGAAGACTGGATGACTACACCAAAGAGTAATTTTTGCATAAGCCATCTTTCCACAAAAGCCACATATTAATTTGAAGTCTCTTTTTTTTTTTTTTTTTAATTATTTTATTGTTGTTCACTTACGGTTGTCTGCATTTACCCCCACCCCCAACCCCAGGCAAACCCACCTCCCTCCCTTGCTTCCACCTTCCCCCTTAGTTTTGTCCATACGTCCTTTATAGCAGTTCCTGAATACGCTTGTCCCCATTATCCCCTTCCCCCTCCCCTCTGGTTACTGCCAGAATGTTCTAAATTTCAATGTCTCTGGTTATAATTTGTTTCTCTGGTTGTATTTTGCTTGCTTACCTCACAAGTGTCTTGGCTGTGGCTGATCTGAGTTCCCCGGTAGCTGATCTG
>PVJI01014765.1:0-43144 GCA_004026765.1 Micronycteris hirsuta
AAATTATTATATGTGTTATAGATTATAATTACTAAAAATAGATAAAATGGAACTACAAAGATATTCGGTCAATCCAAAAACAGACAGTAAAAGAGGAAGAAAGAAACATATGGTACAAATAGAAAAAAAGTAGGTGCAAACCTAAACATCTTAACAATTGCATTAAATATAAATGGTCTAAAAACCTTAGTTTAAATGGGAGAGATTAGTGGATGTACAAAAGAGCAAGATTTAACTACAAGGTACTTACAAAATTTTAAATTTTTTTAAGATTTTATTTATTTAATTCCAGAGAGGGGAGGGAGGGAGAAAGAGAGGGACAGCAACATCAATGTGTGGTTGCCTCCTGTGTGCCCCCTACTGGAGACCTAGCCTGCAACCCAGGCCATGTGACCCGACTGGGAATCAGATGACCCTTTGGTTTGCAGACCGGTACTCAATCCACTTAGCCAAACCATCCACGGCAAAATTTTAAATTTTAAACTTAAGCAGAACTAGATTAAATGTAAAAGAATGGGGAATGTTATTTCATGCTAACACTGATCACAAAAAAACCTGAATGACAACACTAACATCAGACAAAATAGATTCCAGAGAAATGAATATAACTGATGATACTGATTATTAATAATGTTAAAAGGGTAAGTCACCAACAGGAAATGCATTTCTAATAAACTTCAGCATATGTGGGGTAAAAATTTATTGCAAAAAGACATTAGACTGCCAGAGTCCAGCTCCAGGCAGGTCCAGGGGTCCCAAAGGTGTGGACGGCGTCAGCAGGGAAGAAGGACATGAGAGGTGCAGTTTCAGGCTCGTCGGCCAGGCATCTCTGCTCTTGGCTTCGGAGTCCTTTATTTATACAATTTTTGCAAGCTCAAGTGGTGCAGGGGTTTACATTTGGAGTGGTTTTCTCATAATACATTTGCTTTGCAAGAGTTTCAGACAAGCATGATATATGTATTAAACAAACCAAACAGGTGTTGGAATTAAACTTTTGCTTTGCAAGCTTTAGCTCTAATCTTGCTCGTTGGCAAGCTCTTAGCTCTAATCTTACTAATTGATCAGCAAAGTGTCTGACCATATTATCTAATACCTTGATTTCTCCAAGCTAGGTACACTCCTTGGTTACATTGAACCAACCACAAGTCTGGCACGAGGACTGGCATGAGACCATTTCATCTTTCTACTAGGGGCCACGCGGAAGACTCTTGTGGTTATGTGGCTAATGCCTGTCTCTTACTTTTCGTCTGGTGTTATCCACCAAGTCCCTGGATCATTATGATAGGCTCACCTCATCTGCCTTCTTAGAGCATTTCTGGTTTATATATCTACGGTGCACCATGGGAGGATGCTTCTCTTAATGGCTTCCCAAAGAGGCAGCTTGTGATATTCTGTCCATTTCCCTTTGTAATGTACCCATCGGGAGCCCTTCATATGCACACTAGTGAATGGTAAGGGTAGATCAGTGGGCTGGGAGTTGTGGGGGGATAGGTCCAGGGGAACTGATATAAAGCAGACCAAACTAACCTTTTAGATCTAATTCTAATCCCTGATGCGGTGGGACCAAATGAGGGCATGGGACTTGGGCCAAAGAGTTTCCTCCATTCCAGTTCCTGATGACTCTTATACCATCTAGGGGGGCATTTGGGACTAAAGGTACTTTCCGCTTGACTAATATTTGCTCTGTAATTTTCCAAGAACTCTATCTTCTTAGTGGAATTGTCATCTGCCCCATTCCCGTACGAACTTATACTGACCCCAAGCAAAGGAAGCAATAGAATGATTAAACAGAGGGAAGTACAGTGCTTTCTCCTGCCATGTCCACTGTGCAGATCTGCATCTCCTTCTGTGACTTTGTTATCATACAGTCGGGTTGAATTGACTCCCGGCATTAGACAAATTCTCATTTACAGCTCTAGATGTCAGTACCTTCTCTAAATATTTATATATTTTTTAAAGATTTTATTTATTTTATTTTTAGAGAGAGGGGAAGAGAGGGAGAAAGAGAGGGAGAGAAATAGCAATGTATGGTTGCCTCTCACATGGCCACCACTGGGCACCTGTCCTGCAACCCAGGCATGTGCCCTGACTGGGAATCGAACTGGGACCCTTTGGTTCCCCGCCCACGCTCAATCCACTGAGCTACACCAGCCAGGGCCCTTCTCTAAATATTTATAGAAAAAGTATACAAAAAATCAGTAAGGATACAGAAAATCTGGTTGTAAATTACATGAGGGTAATTTTTGACATTTTGAGTATATGTACATGTTGCAACAAAGGTAAACTATGTTTTGATGTCTTTACTAAAACTACTGAGTGTGTCTCTGGTACAGGTCTCACCTGTCAGCAGCATTGTCATGATAAAATTTTCAAGTTTGGATATGCACAGTAGTCTAAGGTTCAGTCTCTTTGAAATTTGAGTTTTTCTCTGTCATTGAGTTTCTTATCCTTAGGATGATTTGAAGCCCTTTAAGCCATAGAAATACAGCTCTGACAGTGGCAATAAGATTTGATTTTTTGTATTCTCAATCTGGGAATTCTAACCTCCAATTACAGCAGCACCCACTGGCAATCAAAAATATCAGATTGGCACCACTGTTCAACACATAGGACTTCTTTGCTTAGATGTGTTACCTCTGGTCCTTGCGGCCATGAGATGTACCTCCTTTGGCATTTCTCAAGTCTCAGAAGATGAAGTTTCAACATGGCTACCTGAGAGTTTCAGTGTTTTTCCTGATTTCGGACTGGAATGATGGTACACATGAAAAGTACTACAGAGGATTTATGTGATATACTCAGTATTATTGCAAACTATGCTGCCTTCCTTTCCTACTCTCTAAAGCAGGCTCCCCATACCATATCACTCAGACACTTTGTCTTTTAGAAAAGATATTGAAGAAAGTCACCTTGGCTAGACAAACGCAATAGCAGCAGCCAAAGTGGTTCGTCCTAAAAGTTCCTCCAGAGGAACATAAACAGCAAAAAGGATAAGGAAATCGACAAGGAAACTGTACCCTCACATAAAATGAAAACAATGCCTAGAATTAAAAATAACTGTAACAAGAGAAAAATCGTCAAATCCCTGTGCACAATCACTAGTGCATATGCCCACATGCACTTCACCATCAGATTTGATAATAAGCAAAGAAAAACAAACAAACAAAACCCAAAATAAAACAGTAACTATGGGCAAAAGACAGAAGATAACGGTAGTTAAGGAGTATAACTCTGATATTAAGTCAGTCAGAATGATTAAGTCTACACTAAATCTGAAAATTACCAGTACAAGTGTCTGGGCAAAACACAGACTATGAAGAATAAACTTTAAAATATGTGTTATTTAAACAAACAGGCATAATTTAAGGAAAGAAGCACCTTAAAGGTGCATAAGTAAGACAAAATTGTCTTAAAAACATAGATTCTGGAAGACAAGAAAAGATAAAAAGGAAGGAATAAGTAACCTTTGGCAATTCATGTGTGAAGGGGAAAGAAGAATAGAAAAAATACAGTTCTGCAAGACAAAAGCAAACCATAAAATTGGAACACTCACAACTGCCCCTCCTCTATCAAAAATAAGCTCCCCACTGTAAAATGCCTGATTAAATCAGTTGAATCTAGACAAAAAACAAAAAAATCCCATAAACATCCTTCTCCAGCCTACCTCTGAGATCCTACTATCAAGTTATATTCTCTCTTGATGTGGAAAATTTAATGAATTCAGATTTCCTTTAGCAATAGGTTTCCCTGCTTGTGTTCATAGGCATTCTGTTGTCAGCAAAATGCCATTTCAAGATGAAAATATAACCACCACAATTAAAGCATATTTAATTTGAAGCTTTGAAAATCAAATAGTTATAAATTAGCCTTCAGGTAAATTTAAAATTGAGACTCAGAAATTAAAGTCAAAGATTTAGAATTAAATTTTTGCATTCATTTGCATGTGTATCATGTTTGTACACATGCTCATTTTAATGAAAACAATTTTTTTAATCTACAAAAGTTCAAATAGCAAAAGAAAAATTTGCAAAAATGTGTGCCTTTTCTTATTACTTGATTCTGTGTGTTTTTCTTATAACTATTATAATTTTGTAAACTATTTGTCTTATGGCCTACTGGTTTAAGGCTAAATACAACTGTATTATTCATTTTAACTTACTCCATGATTACAAGAAACACATGTTATCTCTCAGTGCCTCATAAGAAAAACTATACTTATCATCAATTCATATTTTGAAACTGCTTTATAATTCTTTACCAAAATATAGTTATTTCCATAGAAGCTCAAACATAAAAAAGAATATGTAATATTTCATGTTCCTTCCTCCAAATTTGAAAACCTCACTGAAAAATGTATTTGCTCCAGTTGTCATCACAGACTTTTCCTTGCCATTGAAGGTGCTAATTGGTATGCAGATCTGTTCATTTACCAAAGTGTCCCACGGCCTCTAGTGGTGCATTGCATATGTCTATTATGAAAGCAGTCTTGCATTCTACAAAACAAACCACTGAACGACAGCTGGATAAGAGGACTGAGTTTTACAAAATCACTCAGGGTTTGGAATGCCCAGGACCGTTTCTGCCTTCCCCATCTCTGTATACCCCTCAAGGAAAAGGAATTTCATTGTTCATCCAGGTTAGAATAGTTTGTACAATAACAAAGAATATGGAGTCCAGAAAAATTTGAGGATATTACCTGTGTGTACAGGTCATGTGGGAAAAGGATTTCAAATATGCAAAGATAAATTAAGTGTTCAAATTCCTCAAAAACAGAAAAGCAGAGGAAAACTATTTCTCCAACTTTCAGTTTCATGTACTGCTCTAAAGAGACATATTGACATTAAATAATAATATTAGTGATAGTACTATTAATGATATAAACCTCTTATAAACACTTTTTGTCTATCAAAGAATCTTACTCAAATTATGTCTAAACAACTCTGTAAAGTCTATTTTAAACCTTAATTCATGTGAGAGAGGGTAGGTGTTTTCCAAGGCAACAGAACTAGTGAAAATAGGTAACACTCAAGTATACATCTTTTTAATTCCAAAACTTTTTTGTTCTTCATGATGTCATATTTTATGGAGAACCATATGGAATGTATATGGGACAGATGTCCTTGGTACATCACTTTCCATTAGTATTTACATCTGTAAGTCCCCACCCTATTCAACTAACTGTATTTCATTTTTGCCTGACCAAAAGACTTTTGTTAGTTACTTTGGAATCCTTGTAGTGACTATTGGCCTCATATTTACCTGGACATCTCCTAATTCCTATTTCAGCATTCAGCTGGAACATCATCAACCCAGGAAAAGCCTTTCCCAATTCCCAAGAAACAAAATCAGGTCCCTTTGTAATAGATACTCATACAAGCTACTCTTGACATCTTAGTTATCACAAGCATAATCAATAAATGACTATGAAATTATCGTTAAAATCAATTTTCTTCATTAGATCTAAATTACACAAAGTTAGGGGTAATGTGGATCTTATTACAGGTATAACCCCAGTTTTTTATCCAATCACTGATACATAGTAGGAACTCAATAAATATTTGTTGAAACAGTAACTAAGGCAACTGTATTTGATATCACATAGAGAAAAGTTATCTGTGGTATGCACTGATTTGCCTCTCTTCTAAGTTTCTGCCTTATGGGACAGTTGAGTAGCATTCCAAATACAGATAAAATGTTAGTGTTGGAAAGATCTTTTAAGTTCATCTAGTTGTAGGTCAAGTGCTTGCAGTTCAATTAAAGATCTACTTAAATGATCACCTGTTCTGTGGTTAAACATCTTTAATCTCAGGAAATTCAGTATCCAGAGGAAACCCATTGGCACATTGCTATTTAAGCCCATTTCACCAACACCAGGAAGAATTCAATTAAAAATGTCCACTGGGTAGCACACTAAACTCATATATAAAACACTTATTACTGAGTTTTCACTTTTCTAAGCATAGCAAGGAGGTTCAATTAACAACCCGAAGATATCAGAAATGATATATCTTCATCTACCTGGGCATAAACAACATAGATGCTTAGACAATGCAAAGCCTTGGATATAATCTCTGTGGATTTTCCTGACAGCTAGATGTATTTCCAACTGTGCTTGAGGAAATAGTCTATTTGCTAAAATATCCACTGCAGGAGATTGTTCCAGCTCACTGGAATCTTATTATTTAGAGGATAATATCTAGCCCAGAAGGACAAAGCTCTAGGATTTTTGAAATGTCGCCATTTCAAAAATAGCTAAAATTGGACTCCTCTGAGAGTACTTATGTAAGGTTTGAAGGAAAAAATTGAAAAGATAATGGTGCAGTAGGATAATTTCTCAGCTGCCATAAGCTATTTTTATATTAAGCATAGGAAACATATACAAACAAGAAAACTCACAGAGATTTACTTCATTACTAGAGTCAAAACTATGTTGTGAAGCTTTAATATTGCCTAGTTTTTGTTTGTTCTTTTTAAGATTCTGTCATCTTCTGGAGCATATTTGCTTAACATAGAAACACTCACATAAATAGCTATGGCATTAAGTGAAGGAAAATCTCCACTTGTGTTTAATTTGCCAGTTTTCCCAGGTGAGGACCTAGTGTGAGAGCCTAGCTATATTAGAATTTTTTACACTGCTAATGAAAGTATTTTTTTTGCTAAAATATTACAAAATCTAGACTTCTTCACAATAACTGTGTGTATTCCAAATTACTTTTCCTCATTTAATTGAGCTGTTTGATCATCCACCACATTTTAATAAATAAAATAACAAAATAGTATTAAACTTTTGACAGAGAGAAATGATTATACCTGCATGTGTTTGCAGTCACAGCTAACTGTATAGCAATAGCAGGTGGCAATAAACATTTTCCTGCAAACACTGGCTGATGTTATAGAAACATTCTCCTTCACCCACAGATTCATGTTATTCCATATGGTGCATTGCATTATTTATTTTATTATTATTTTTTGCTGATAACAAACACTTAAGAGTCTGATATTAGATTACTTTCAATTACATATGAAAGAGTGGCAGACAAACTCAGAGGAAGACATGTTTTCATAATACCAATATAAAACAAAGTAGTTCTTACTCTGGAAAACATTGGTGATGTCAAACAAAATTCCAGATATTTTAGAATCAAAGTAGGCATTAAATATTTATGATATATTTTTATTTCGGGCTATTTTTTTTCTTACGGTTTCATTCACTTTTGCCCAAAGTGGGAAAGCAAGTCTATTGAATATCTTTCAAATGCTCTTACCATTAGAAAATATTCTTTATGCCTTGTCAAATACCTTTTTAAAAAATCTCTAACAAAATAAGAGTTCCTAATATAGTTTTAAAATACACTAAGAAATCACAACAATGGAAGTAAAAATAAAAAATAATAATAATGTAGGTAATTCTATGAGACAGTTAAGACAGCAAACATCTGAATTATTTCATAGAACTATTTTAGATTAGTAAATTGATAAGCAAATACACATATATAAAACATATATATCTGTATTTTGCCATGTATAATACACACTTTTTTGCCCAAATTTTTGAGGGATAAATAAGACTGCATATTATACATGGGCAGTGCTAATTCTATAGGTATATTAATATTTTAAATGTTTTATTTATGCTTATGTGTTAAAAGTGTATCTCTAGAAAGCAATAATATCTGTATGCAAAATAATATATGATATCATATGACCCCAGAATATGATAATCTATCTTGTTTGTAAATATAAATAAATAAAAACTTGACTTAAAAAATTAAAATGAAAGATTTTTTTTCCTGAAAGTTTGGGCCAAAAATGTGGGTTCACATTATACATGGCAAAATATAGTAATTGTGCTTTGTTGAATACCTTAGTATTTAAACTGTAAAACTTTCAGAGATTTAACCATTATATCTTTGCTTGACCATTTTATAAAAGACTTCAAATGCTAATATTGGACAGATTCTTTGGAACCTCTTTTGACATAGAGTATCAGAGGAGAGTTAAGTTAAATATCTGGTAGATAGGTAACTGTGTCAGCAAACAAGCCACATTTATCACACAAAGCTATTCATAAATCAAATAGAAATGTGTTGAGTTTTCATTTTGTAAAGTTTATTTCTCAAGGACCAGATCAAAGCACAGTAGAGAACATATTTGGAAGACTAGAACCAGTCTTGATGGCAGTTTAATAGTTCTAGATAGAATAGGATTTTTCCATTTCAGCACCTTTGACCTAGTTGCTATCATAAATCAATCTACAATTTCATATTTTAAAAATTATATTGATATTAATTTCTTCACCCATCCACTGAGGTGCAGCCACAATGCATATGTGTCATATATGCCATTCTAAGCTACAATTTTCCAGGTTTTTCAACTCCTTTAACCTCACACATACCATATCAATAAATATATCAAATATGGTTATTTTTTCTATTATTTTGACTACATCACAACCTTCTTACCTTTCTGGAATATTTTATTTAATTGTAAATAAGGACTACGATCCTAATCTTTTGTTTTCCAACTTCCTGAACTCATCCTACATTTATTTTAAAGTTTCAGGACGCTCCGTATTAATCACATTACTCCAATGTATGTATACAACCCATAGTCTTTCAGGAAAAAACAAAACAAAACAAAGCTGCTTCCCTTACATATAAGATTTTCTTTATACAATGAAAAGTAAATACATGAAGAAATTGGGAATATGAGTAAAAAGAAAGTCAAAGTCATTTTTTAAATTTTTGTTTGAAATTGTATTTACTTATCACAAAATAATATTAATCACTCACTCAATATTAATCTAATCACTCAAAATAATAACTAAATTATTTTCAATACTAATGACAGACAATCATTATATTGAGTTATCAACACATTTTCCAATTTGTTCACCCTTACTGGTTGCTACCCACTCTTTTTTCTGGATTAATTTCCTTCTTATTGAAGTACGTTCATTTTTTTTAATATCCTTAAAGAATGGTCCATGATTAATGCTGTTTTCCTGTGTTTGAACATGTTACTTTACCCTCACTCTTGAACAATCTATTAGCAGGATATGTAATTCCACTCTGACAGTTGTTTATCCTCGACACATTGAAGATATTGCTTAACAGTTGTACAGATACTACTGAGTGTGGTGAGAAGTCTGATGTTACTAGCACTATTATTACTTTGGTTGTAATATATTCTTTAATGATTGTTGTTGAAAATGTTTAGTTATATCTTTATTATCACAATGTTGTGCACAGAATTGTAGTTGTTATTCCAGTTCATTCCTTGGGATGCTCCTTCATGATCAGGACTCATGCTTGTTTTGATTCTAGCACATTCTCAACCATTATTTTTTTAATACTGCCACATTACATTATATATAAATAAGTAACCCTAAAATGTAAAGAAACCTGAGTTAGGCAGTGACTTATACATGTAAGTATATTGGAAGTCAAACTCAAATATATTTCCTAATAGAACAAATAAACTTCCAAATAAAACTGGAATATGAAGACAGTTGCAATAGGCAGAAGACAACCCATCAGAGGGGATTCATTGACAACTAAAAAGAAAGAACAATCCAAAGTATTTAGTCATTAGGGAAATAAAAAGTAAATATACAATTAGGTTTCACTGTCTATTAGCTGGAATGGCTAAATGATAAGAGACAGACAATACTTGTTTTGACTAAAAGGTGAATTTACTATAATTCATTTTTGTAGTTCTTTATTTTTATCGTTCAAGTACAGTTGTCTTTATTTTCCCCCCAACCACTCTTCCCTGCCACACCCACGCCCCTCCCAACTTCAATCCTACCCCCCTTTGACTTTGTCCATGGGTTCTTTAAACATGTTCCTTGATGACCTTTCCTCTTCTTTCCCCCATCCTGCCCCTCTGGTTACTGTCAGTTTGTTCTTTATTTCCATGTCTCTGGTTCTATTTTGTTTGCTTGTTTGTTTTGTTGATTAGATTCCACTTATAGGTGAGATCATATGGTATGTGTCTTTCACTGCCTGGCTTATTTCACTTAGCATAATGCTCTCCAGTTCCATCCATGCTGTTGAAAGGCTAGGAGCTCCTTCTTTCTTTCTGCTGAGTAGTAGTCCATTGTATATGTAAATATGCCACAGTTTTTTGATCCACTCATTTACCGATGGGCACTTAGGCTGTTTTCAGCACTTGCCTATTGTCAATTGTGCTGCTATGACCATTGGGGTACATAAGTTTTTTTTTTTTTTTAAATTGGTGTTTCAGGATTCTTAGAGTATAATTCCAGTAGTGGAATTGCTGGGTCAAGAAGCAGTTCCATTTTTAGTTTTTTGAGGAAATTCCATACTGTTTTCCACAGTGGTTTCACCAGTCCACATTCTTACCAACAATGCGCTAGGGTTCCTTTTTCTCCACAGTCTCGCCAGCACTTGTTGTTTGTTGATTTGCTTATTATGCCCATTTTGACTGGTACAAAGTGGTATCCCATTGTGGTTTTAATTTGCATCTCTTTGATGGATAATGTTGCTGAGCAGCATCCTTTTATGTGTCTCTGGGCCCTCTGTATGTCCTCTTTGGAGAAATGTCTGTTCAGGTCTTTTGCCCACTTTTCAATTGGGTTGTTTGTCTTATTGGAGTGGAGTCCTGTGAGTTCTTCGTATATTTTGGAGATCAAACCCTTGTCCAAGACTGCTATCCTCCACAGACTATTCCAAAAAATATAAGAAGATGGAAGATTCCCAAACTCTTTTTATGAAGCCAGCATCATCCTAATCCTAAAACCAGATAAAGACATAACAAAGAACAAAAACTTCAGGCTAATATCACTGATGAACATAGACACTAAAATCTTTCTCAAATATTTAACCCTTTATATTTGGCATCTCAAAAAATGCAATAACAGTATTTCTGAGCTTTTCAAATATATTTCCACTATTTAAATATGAAGTTATTAATTATAGAGGAAATCTACATTTATTTTTTTATGTTAAAGAATTGCTATATAATGCAAACTATTAATACATACACACAAACTATAAAGCACTAAGAAACTAAATTTCTACATCATAGCACGCAGGTGGCAATTCAATATCCAGTGGGGACAGAATGCTTGAGGGAGACTGTAATGGATTGGACTCTCACTGGTGGAGGGGGCATCCTCAGAGCTGAATGGGGGGCCGAAGTGTAACAGCCTTTCAAGTTTCTCTTCTCATCGAAGATCATGAAAGGCACTCTGTTCAGCCAGAGCTGGGTGATCTGGTGTTCTTGAGGCAGATCAAAACTCGAAGTCTAGGGTATTGCAGGGAACGAACTTTTCTATTTCTGGGTAGGCACCATCTGAGCAGGAGCAGTGCTTTTTCCCATTAGTCTTCTCAGTCACCTTTTTAGTAGAGAAGGTTGTTTCTGTTTGAGAGGTCCATTGGTCTTTACTCAGTTTTCTGTAGCTCTGTTGACAGTTCCCAAAGCCTTTCTGGGAGCTTAAGGTAAGGCTGGTGGAGCCTCAAACATTTTGCCAACATGTGATGTTGAAACCTGAGATCTCCCATCTAAAGTTTTAACTGAAGGCCTGAACCCCAGCTTCATCCGGTCCTTAGGAATAACACGGGTGCCTGGTTCTCCGCTTTCCTTATCCAGAAAGATCACAGTAGCCATTCTGGATTAACTGTTTCCATTGTCATAATATGGCTACTGTAATATTTAAAATGACTTCTAGGGCTGGTATTATATTTCATTTGAATGGTGTTGCTTTGAAGGGTTTTAAGCGTGGGTAGTGGGGATGTGAAAATCTACATTTTGTTTTAGGGACAATATATTTTGTGAAGAATGCTGTGTAATATGATCTAATTTCCAATTAGAGACAAAATTAAAATTGCCTAAGAGGATTATAATTTCTTTGAGTATGGTGAAGGTAATCAGAAACATTGATATATTCTGTGGTGTGCTAATTAGGAAAAGAAATATTAATTAAAATGAAGGTCATATAATTATTTGTCCTCATTTAATAAGATATTTTATTTTTATCTTAAGGAATAAATTATAAATAATAAGGGACCTGTGTATATATATGTATACGTATATCACAATAATAGAATTATTAGACACAAATACTATCATTTTTTTTAGGGACAAAGTTTTTATTTATTTATTTTATTTTTAATTAAAGATTACATTTAATATTTTTTATTAGTTTTAGGTATACAGCATAGTGGTTTGACAATTATATGCTTTACAAAGTGTCCCCCCTCATATCTCTAGTACCCACCAGGCACCAGAAATAATTATTAAAATATTATTGACTATATTCCCTATACTGTACTTTATATTCCTGTGACTATTTTGTGTCTACCAATTGGTACTTCTTAGTCCCTTCACCTTTCACCCAGTCCCTTAACTCCCTCCCTTCTGGCAACCATCAATCTGTTCTCTGTAGCTATGAGTCATTTCTATTGTGGTTGTTCTTTATTCTGTTCTTTAGATTCCACATATAAGTGAAATCATATGGTATTTGTCTTTCTTGGACTCACTTATCTCATCATAATACCCTCTAGTTTCACTCCAGCTGTCACAAATGGTAAGATTTCATTTTTAATGGCCAAGTAATATTCCATTGTATATATGTACCACTACTATATTTTTATCTACTTGTCTACTGATGGGCACTTGGGTGCTTCCATAGCTTGGCTATTGTAAATAATGCTACAATGGACAGAGGGATGCATATATTCTTTTGAGTTAGTATTTTATGTTTCTTCAGATATATGAGTTTTCCAGAAGTGAAATCACTGGGTCATAAGGCAGTTTCATTTTCCAAAACAACTATATGTATACTTTATATGTTGTGTATGTGTTTTTATGTATCCTTTAGTTAACCTGAGCAACAATATCTATATTAGTACACTATATTATATGTTTATTATGTATATTAAAATGCATACACTCAATAGTATGGATATGGATATGTAAATATATATATATATATATATATATATATATAGATAGATAGATATATATATTTCATCTATAAGTATGGCTACTAGGAATATACAATAAGAATTCCAAATCACCAATTCAAAAGAACCTATGCACCCCTGTGTTCATAGTAACACTATTTCCAATAGTCAAGTCCTGGAAACACCCTAAGTGCCCAACAGTAAATGAGTAGATCAAAAACTATGGTTCATTACACAATGGAATACAATGCAGCAGAAAGAAAGAAGGAGCTCCTACCCTTCATGGAAGCACAGATGGACCTGGAGAACATTATGCTAAGTGAAATAAGGCAGTCAGAGAAAGACAGATACCATATTATCTCACCTATAAGTGGAATCTAATGAACAAAATAGACTAGTGAACAATATAGAAACAGAGACATGGAAACAGGGAACAAATTGGCAGTGACTAGAGAGGAGGTGGAAGGGGGATAATGGTGGAAAGAAAGGAAAGAACATGTATGAATGATCCATGGAAATGAACAACAGTGTGGGAATTGACTGTGGGAGCAGGAGTGGGATGGGCAGAAGTGGGCAAAGAGGGGGAAATGGGACAACTATAATAGAACAACAATAAAAGTGATAAAAAAAAATAGTAAATAAAATCAATATGTCGCCCTGGCTGGTGTAGCTCAGTGGATTGAGCGCGGGCTGGGAACCAGACGATCCCGGTTCGATTCCCGGTCAGGGCACATGCCTGGGTTGCAGGCCAGGTCCCCAGTGAGGGCCATGTGAGAGGCAACCATACATTGCTGTTCCTCCCTCTCTTTCTCCCTCCCTTCTCCTCTCTCTAAAAAATAAATAAATAAAATCCTTTAAAAAAATTAAAAAAAATCAATATGTCTTTACATCTGTCATTTGTCACATCAACTGCCTCTATTGTATGAATCACCTCCATTCTTGACCCTACCCTGCGCCTGGTCTCTTTGCTTGATTTTCACATATATTTCTCAGAGTACACTAAGAAAATCATTTTCTGACCAGCATTCATGGCCATACCTCTCTGATTAAGAAATTCCTTGTAGGTACTCTAAATATCTCCCTATATTAAAATGGATATGAGGACTGGCAGCTATGACACATATTAATCATTTTCTGTCTTATAGTGTCTCTTATAGAAACACATTTCTAGTATCTTAGAACTAACAGCCCTGTTTTGTCACTATGTGCCCCTCTTTTAGAACAATGCTTCTCAAAGTTTCATGTGTTTACTGAACAGCTGGTATCTTCTTAAAATGCAGATCTGATTTAGTGAGTCTGGGGTGTGGCCAGAAATTCTGTATTTGTAACAAGCAGCAGGTGATGGTGATGCCAATGCTTATGGTCTGTGGACCACACTTAGGGAAACAATCTCTTAGTTTGTAATGGCAGTGCCTGACATTCACACCTATACATCTACAACTCCAGCGTGTGCTCAATATTTCCAACATAGTAGCACCTCAGTAAAGTTTGCTGGATGAATGGATAAATAATAACAATAATAACTAAGATATTTTGATTCAACAAACTATATTATATATTTTATATTCAGTGTTTAAATTTTGCTTTCAACAATCACATATGGAATATCAAGTGGCTTAGAGGGGCATATTAAATTATTCGATAGAAAAGCTAGTAAATGTCAGAATTCTTGTTCTGGCTTCATATTCTCCATATATATGTATATATATATATATATGATTTTATGCATATGCAATATATATAATATATAGTACATCACCACTATACCTGCCTATTTTCACTTAAACTTTTCAGAAATTTTTTTCAAAGAATAAAATATTTTGTGTGCATGTTGTGTGAATATGTTTTGCTTTACCTCCCACATGCCTCAATTTAATCATTTATTTAATTTTAATAATAATAATCTTATTTCCTTGTTGTGGTATGAAAATTAAAGTAGATAGTCCATGTAAAGCACTTATCAAAATGCCCAGACTGACATGCATTCAGGAACTGTGTGACCCAGGGACAAAGGGGCAGCTCTGAATTCACAGGTGGTCTCTGCTGAGGAGAAAAAAAACAAAAAAGCAGTGGAACTAGATTTGCTTCTATTTCCCCCCCCCCCATGACAGTAGTAATTGGCATGTGGGATATAATGAGATATGATTATTCTCACATTTATTGCGCAGTTGTCTTTAGAATAGGCATGTAAGACAGTATCAGAGAAGGGTGGTTTATGTATAGAAAACAGTGCTCTTCATCTACTAAAGTACACAAACATATTGGCTGATATAATAAGATAAACTTTCAAGTTCAGAATAATATATGATTAATTAGCTTACTTGTATATTCAATAAGTTATTCAGTTTTCTCATGTTCAAAGTGGATGATATTAGAATAACAGCAACTCTCATTTGCTGCTGGTGGGAATGCAAAATGGTATAGCTACTTTGGAGGCAAATTGGTAAACATACACGAGGAAACATACTCTTATCGTCTAATTTAGCAATCATGCTCCTTAGTATTTACCCAGAAGAAGTTAAAAACTTATGTTTACACAAAAACCCATGCACAGATGTTTATAGCAGCTCTATGCATACTCTCCCCAACTTGGAAGCAACCAACATGTCCTTTAGTAGGTGAGTAGATAAATAAATGATATTACAGCCATACAATGGAGTGTTAGCAATATAAATAAATGAGCTATCAAGACACAAAAGGACATAGAAGAAACTTAAATGCATATTACTAAGTGAATTAAGCCAATTTGGAAAGGCTACATACTATATGATTTCAACTCTATGGCATTTTGGAAAGATCAAAACATTGAAAATAATAAGTTTAGTGGTTAAAAAAGAGGAAGAAATGAATAGTTGGAACACAGAGGATTTTTAGGACAGTGAACCTATTCTGTGTGATGCTATAATGAGAGATGTCTGTCATTATACATTTGTTAAAACCCACAGAAAGTGCCCTGGCTGATGTGGCTCAGTTGGTTGGAGCATCCCCTGTAACCAACAGGTTGTGGGGTTTGATTCCTGGTCAGGGCACATACCTAGGTTGTAGTTTAATTCTGGGCCTGGGCATGTATAATCCCCTATCTGGGAGCATACAGGAGGCAACCAATCAATGCTTCTCCCTCCCTTCCTCCCTTCTTCTCTCTCTATAAAGACAAAAAAGCAATGAAAAAAGTGTCCTCTAGTGAGGCTTGAAAACACAGAGAGTATACAACCAAGAGTACACCCTATGTATTCAGTGGACTTTGGGTGATAACACATTGTCAGTGTAGGTTAATCAATTGCAACGAACATGTCATTCTGTACTATCATTTATTTATCTGCTCACCTACTAAAGATTGGGTATATTGATGGCAAGAAAAGCTGTGCATGTATAGGGAAAGGGGTAACATGAGAAGTCAATGTACTTATCAATTATTTTTCTGTGAGCCTAAAATTATACTAAGCAATTAAAAATATTTTTTAAAAAAGCAAAAACTGGCCCTGGCTGGTGTAGCTCAGTGGATTGAGTGTGGGCTCTGAACCAGACGGTCCCGGTTCGATTCCCAGTCAGGGCACATGCCTGGGTTGCGGGCCAGGTCCCCTGTGGGGGCCATGTGAGAGGCAACTATACATTGCTGTTTCTCTCCCACTCTGTCTCCCTCCCTTCTCCTCTCTCTAAAAATAAATAAATAAAATCTTAAAAAATAATAAAAAATGAAAAAATAAATAAAAAAGCAAAAACTGGGAGACAGCATAATTTAAATTTATATTTGTGTTTTTCAGTCAGGACTAGGTTTTCACAACCTAATTAATTTTTAAAGTGAAGAATATAAGAAATAAGAAAATGCTCTATTTATTAGGGCATTGCAAAGCTAATCAACCTTTGGTTAAGTGGCATCATTTGCAAAATAGAACAAAGTATGTAAGTATGAAATGCAGCTGTCATAACACACCCACCAGGTGTCAGGCTCCCAGTCTGCGTTTGATGAATATGTCCTTTTAATGCCTTTTAGAAACATTCAAATGTATAAAAACTTTTCATTTTCAATTTTGAAATACTTAACTTCATTTTTAATTTTAAGCAGAATTCCAGTTTTTCAATATATCTCATCTACTTTGTTTTAATCTTTTCAAATCTATGTTTTTTAAAATTTAGCCACAGTTTTGAAAAGTGCTGAGACCTGACTTAATACAGATTACTGAGAAATAAATTACTTTGCTTTTTCAGTGGTTTAATGTAAAACTTGGAAATATTTTTGCTGCACATTAACTCAAACTACTTTTAATGTCAATACATTTCTCATCTCATCAAATCTCCTTAACTGCATAAATTTATTTTAAATCTAGGGTGCCATTCCCGATAATGGAATAGAGGTAATAGGATAAAGTTTATGAAAGAGGCCACAAAATTACCAAAACTCAAAAGCTTTTACTTGAAAATAGGCAATTTCCTTAAGATTTATTTGGAATTATTTTGAGAGAAAAATTGGCTTACTTAATAACATAGACTCATATCTATTTGAATCCTAAACATAAGGCTCATACTTCTGCCTAACTCCATACAATATCTATTTTAGAATAAGACATCTGATCTATTACAGAGGCAGCATCCATAATTCTGTTCTATGTGGCATTTCCAATGATCATGCTCAATAAATGTTTGTTAAAAATATTTCTACAATCACAAAATATTTGTAATGTTCAGGAGGATGATTATCAATTTACAATATAAGGTGCCTCAATTGTGTATGGAGGTTTACAGGCTTACCATTTAAAAATGACTTACAGTAGCCCTGGCTGGTGTAGCTCAGTGGATTGAGCATGGGCTGGGAACCAGAGAGTCCCGGTTCGATTCAGAGAACATGCCTGGGTTGCGGGCCAGGTCCCCAGTGAGGGCCATGTGAGAGGCAACCATACGTTGCTGTTTCTCTCCCTCTCTGTATCCCTCCCTTCCCCTCTCTCTAAAAATAAATAAATAAACTCTTTTAAAAAATTTTAAAAAAATGACTTACAGTAAAAAGCTAATTGATATGTAATAATTTCTAACTTATATGTGTTTAACTATGTGTATATAAATAAGAATACATTTGTCCTTGTTCCTGAAAGCCCTTCCCCCCCATCATTTCTTTCCCCCTCCCCTCTGGTTATTTTTTGATTGTTCTTAATTTCAATGTCTCTGGTTATATTTTGTTTGCTTTTATCTTTTGTTGATTATGTTCCAGTTAAGGGTGAGATCATATGGTATTTGTCCCTCACCGCCGGGCTTTATTTCGCTTAGCATAATGCTCTCCAGTTCCATCCATGCTGTCACAAAGGGTAGGAGCTCCTTCTTTCTCTCTGCTGAATTGTATTCCATTGTCTAAGTGTACCATAATTTTTTGATCCACTCATTTACTGATGGGCACTTAGGTTTCTTCCAGCACTTGGCTATTGTAAGTTGTGCTTCTACGAACATTGGGGTGAATAGGTTCTTTTGGATTGGTGTTTCAGGGCTCTTAGGGTATAATCCCAGCAAGAAAGAGGGTGGAAACATAGGAGAGAGGAGAGTTTGGCTGGGGTGGGGAGAAGTGGAAGAGGGAAAATGCAGACAGCTGGAATTGAACAGTAAAATAATCTAAAAAAATTAAACAAAATAAATTTATATGAAAAATACATTTTAGATAAACTGTTCTGATCTCTATCAGTATACTTATGATTAAAATGATCAGTTTTCAAAATTCATATGCATATTTATCAGTTTACTTGATCAGGACACAATTTTTGGTACACAACTGCTTGTAATCATGAGGTGAAGAATCTTTCTCCTTTTGTGTTTTTTATTTTTATTTTTTTGATAATTGCTCAATTTTACTGTAATGTCAACAGCAGCTTCTCAATAAAGAGCTCCAAATGATTTGGGTTTAATCAAAATGTTTTACAATGTATTCTGTGAGCCCTCTTAGAAATGTTTCAACACTTTCTCATTTAGTAAGTGAAAATTGACAGATGTTGTGCCTAGTTAGCTTTGTATATAAAGTGCACCTTTATTAGATAACTTTTTCACCTATAATTCAATTTCTGTAATGTTTTTTCCTTTATCCAACTCCTAAATACAAATATTTATTGAAAGCCTAATTGTGCTGGCCACACCAGAGCTAGCCATAGTGCTTGGCATTGGTTATGTAAACACGAAGAGGATTTTGCTCCTCTTCCAAGAATTCATAAACCAATGAAGTAAAAAGTAAAGTTGCAAGTGTTTTAGTAGAGCATGTTGAATAAATAAGTAGAAAAAATAAATCACAACAGTTGTCAAATGCCAAATTTGGAGACTCCCCTTAAACACTTGGATTAAGGTAAGAACAATGTCTTAGTAATCAAAGCAATCTAATGATTATAGATTATATATGCAGATCTGTTACAAATATAACTTTTACAATAACTCCATTTTATAAGATTTGTTTTTGAGTACACTGAAATGAAAGTTTGTGTGTGTGTATTTGTGTGTATAGAAATATTATGCTGAACTTTTGCTGAAGGGCACATCTATTTCCTCATCATTATGAACTTCAATCTTTGAAAGGAAGTAAATATAACAAGAATTATTTAAATCTTTTAAGAATATCTAATAATTAAAAATATCATAACTGCACTAGAAAAGTTTTGCTAAAGATCTATTTTGAAGACTGAGTGTTCTAAATGCTTGAGAATTCAAACCCTCTCAGCTTTCCTACAATAAATAAAGTTAAAATTAATACTTTAATTGTAAAAGTTAAAATGGCATTAAAATTGAGGCCCAACTAAAATTTTATAGGGTGCTGATGGCTAAAATTCTGTATATTTAAAATCTTTACAATTTCTATAGGTAGCATATTTATATTAAATACATATTTTATATTAATTAATTAAATAATTTAATTACTATAAATCTAATAAAACATGTTGAATATTAAATGAACATATAGCACAACCATTTACTAAAAATAAGTATAATTAAAATAATTACTTTTCACATAGTTCCTATAGTTCATTTTCTATATCTCTTATGTTGAACAGCATAGGAGAGAAATCATACAGTTAAATATAACACTGAAAATTTATGGTCTCCAAAGTCACATGGTTTCCCAATGCCTTCCAATATCTTCCAAAATGTCCCTAATTAGTTCTTTCTTCTATTCACCAATTTTTTATTTCATAATATCCCCATTCTATGCTATTGACCCACCTATTCTACCACCATGTTCACTTAATTAGAGCAAATGACATCACTTCCAATTTTACAAGAAAATAATATTTGTCACACAAAGTCAGCAATATCTCCTATTAATATAAATTAGTTTTCAAAACTATTACAAGTTATATGGCAAATTATTATGCACTAATATGATCCATTTGCTTCTATACTTGTCATTCCCTTAGACTTTACCCTAAGAATGGAAGTTACTTCTCCAACTGGAACCAAAACATTTCACCAAATGTCATTCATCAGTTGTTTCATGTTCTTCTCACTGGTTGTAACCTCAAGAATTTTTCTCCATTCTTAAAAACTTTTCTTCAACTTTATTTTTAATTTAATTTTTTTCAATTATAGTTTATATTCAATATTACTTTGTATTCATTTCAGGTATACAGTCTAGTGGTTAGATAATTATATACTTTATAAAGTTTCCCCCCTGATGTTTCCAGTACCCATCTGTCACTATACATAGTTATCACAATATTATTGACTATATTTCCCATGCTGTACTTTATGTCCCCATCACTATTTTGTAACTACCAATCTGTACTTCTGTACCAATTCCTTCCCCTTTTACACCCAGTTCCAAACCCACTCCCCTCTCATCAGTCTGTTCTCTGTATCTATGAGTCTGTTTCTATTTTGTTTGTTCCTTATATTCTTCTTTACTTTCCACATGTAAGTGAAATCATATAATATTTGTTTTTCTCTGACTGACTTACTTCATTTAGCATAATACCCTTTAGGTCCTTCAACTTGAAATCTTGTCCTTACCTCCTCCTATTCAATCACTACTCCATAGTAATGATCATTACTAGACATTGTACCCATTTTCTCATTTACCATTTACCACATAATTCATTTTTTCATCCATTCATGACATTAAACTCTTACTTTCCATCAGGCCCTATACTACACACTAGAATTATAGTAGCAAATAAAACAGAAAAGTTCCTGTTGTTTTCGCTCTTACTTTCAGTTGGAGAGAATCAGAAAATAAATAAATAAACAAATATTGGAGATAGTGATAAAGACTATCAGGAATAATCAATGACGGTAAAGGAATAGCAAGAAGATGGTGGTGGAGGGCCCTTTCTGATAACGGGATGTATAAGGGACCCAAGGGAGTGAGCGTGGGGCAATCAAAAGGCCATTCAAGACTTAAATATTGGTTGGTACCATATGTTAAGGCTGGGCTATGGTCACAATCCCATAAAACTATAATGTGATGTTGATTACCACCACTCCAGTCACATTAAAAATGCCTCACTAAAACCAGAAAAAAAGTGCAAAAAAGAGTGTTAAATGCCACTTCTTTGAAATACAACCAGTTAGTAAAGCAAAGCTGAAATTATTCCTTCCTGGTAAGAAAAAGTATGGATTTGATAAAGTCTTAGTATATCTATGAGTGTGGAAGACAAAATTAGCATATTTATGAGATGTTGATTCTTATTTAAGGTAGGTCATCTTTCCATCTGTAGGCTTCCTTAGGATTGGTTAAAGATAATGACATAAGAGTTAAAGAGTAATAGAAAAAGTAAAGTGAGGGTGTGTATTAAAGGAAGGATTTCTAAGAGTCTTGGAAAGTAAAGGTTTAGTTGATGCCATCTATTCAAAGATTTAAGGTTAAATGAATTCTTGTGGCGTTCTTGAAATGAAACATTTGCAACAACAAGGATGGACCTGGAGAACAATTGTGCTAAGTGAAATAAGCCAGTCAGAGAAAGGCAAATACCATATGATTCCACTCAGATGTGGAATCTAATGAACAAATTGAACTAACAAGCAAAACAGAGACAGACTCATAGCTATCTGGGGAGGTTACAGGGTAAAGGGATGCAGCGAAAAGGAAAAAGGACTCATGGACATGGACAACAGTGCCATGATTGTAGTAGGTGGTATAAGGCAGATAAACAGTAATGGGAAAAATACATTAAAAAAACAGATATTGCAATTTTTATCTTTCCTAGCAAGAGTTTTAAAGTCAGGTTGATTAGAAAAATGGATTGATATAGATGATTTTGTTTTGTGTTGTGTTTAATGAAGAGCATTAAATATTAAGGCCATACAAACATAAATGTGAGGTATATAAGTTATACTTTGTTTGTCAAAGTAGTAGTATCATGCCCTGGCTGGTGTAGCTCAGTGGATTGAGAGCGGGCTGGGAACCAGAGGGTCCCGGTTCGATTCCCAGTCAGGGCACATGCCTGGGTTGCGGGCCAGCTCCCCAGTGAGGGCCATGTGAGAGGCAACTACACATTGCTGTTTCTCTCCCTCTCTTTCTCCCTCCCTTCCCCTCTCTCTAAAAATAAATAAAATAAAATCTTAAAAAAAAAGTAGTAGTATCATTTTATATTCCTACTAGCTGTTTTAGATTTCCAAGTACTAGGTATCCTCAACAAGACTTAATATTCCCGTCTTTATTCTTTTAGTAATTCTTCTGGGAATAAAGTATCTCAATATTATTATAATTAGTACTTTTATGATAATAATTGATATTAGGCATCTTTGATTATTAGCTGTTTATGAAGGCAGACCAAAAATAAAAAATAAAAACACCTGTAATTATCTTCTGGAGGGCAGGCCCCCTTGTACAAGTTTTCTGTTCCAGGTGAGTGTTCCAGGAACCCATCTGTATCAGTGTATCAGCTGGCATTGTTGTGAATGACTGCATTTGGCTTCACTGAACTTTTTTTGAAGACTCTTTCAATGAGTTTGCCCATTTCATCAGAGGTGACTTAGGAGTGTGCTTGTCCACACTTCACTGAGGGTTTAGCAGTGTTTGACCAAAAACAGCATGACTTCCATGCCCCAACCTCCCTAGTCACCAATCTTGCCTTGAGAAACTTTTTGTTTGTTTGTTTGTTTGTTTCCTTGGATGAAAAAGTCTTTAAAGGGAAACACTTTGCCAACATGGTGGAGATGAAACAAAAAACAGCAGAAGCACTAAATGACATCAAAATCGATGGGTTCGAAAACTTTCTGAGCAGTGGAAAAAATACTCTCCATTGGTGTATTGCATCAAGTGGAGAATACTTTGAAGGAGACTGAAGTTTAAACATGTAAGAATAAATACACAATTTTTCATAAATTTCTGGTTTTGGGGGGTCTCCCCTCATAGATTACTCCACATATTAATATGAGCTTTACAGAATAAATGGTTTCAGTTCGCAGGATCTCCTTATGTTTATTCTTAACCCTGAGGTCAAGCTAACCCATTAAAACCTGAGGACAGAGCTTCACTGCTACATATGATGTCAAGATCATGTTTCCAGTTTCCAGGTCTGATTGTTCCATAATATTAGGTTTCCCTGTTCTTTTCATTGGGTGATCATTTGTTGGATCATTGGATGGCACACAGTTGGCACAGCAATATTTGTCACGGAGAATAAATACAAAATACAATGCAATATAAACAAAAACTGAGAGAAATATTATTAGCATATGTAGTCTACTTCTCAGTCAGGTGCCCAGAGCAGAGAACTGGCACCATCATCATCAAGAGAAAATTGTTTGGGATTGATGGACAGCAAGGCAAGGATTTTAAGAAATGGTTTCTAAGAGGCTTGAAAATAAATGATTATTTAATGCTATCTGCAGCATACAGATTGAAGTTGGCTGTTGACTTAAAATTTTTGATTAAAAGGTTTTAACAAAAAAAATTTGATACTTGCTAAAGTGGTAAAAATGTTGGCAGGAAGTTGATTAAATAAAGGCTACTGCAATGGGAGTGTTTCAGTAAGAGAGAAAGATGAAACTTAACTCTGCACACAACATGGACAAATGGGGATAAAGCCAGTGAGCAGGGTGAGGGTCTGTGGATGAAAAATTACTAAGAAGCATCATGGGTAAAGAGGATTCTGGCTAACCCAGCTTGACTGTATCATTGCTGAAGACAGGCAGGCGTGGTAAAATATTCGGGGTGAAGGATAAGCAATTTTATCAGATATGGAGGGTAATCAGATACCAAGGGTAGGGTTTTCATAGGAAATCTTCTCAGACTCAACCGGAGTCTTGCTAAAACTGGACAAAATGAGCCAAGTAAAGAGCTCAGGGTCATGTCCTAGTAAAAACCAGGTTCAAGTTTAATCAAGAAGAATCTTTGTCATTGTGGTAGTGGGGCAGGAGGGGGTTACTGTTACAAACAATGAATTCATTGGTAACTTTTTGTCTTTCTCTAAAGAGTTTTTTAAAATAGTCGAGTCAGCTTCAATAGTCAAGTCAATGGAATAATAAAATTATGTTAGTGATGATAGCCTACAGTTAAAGCCATATATAGTAGATAATATATTGCATGGGGGCAGATGGTTTCCATTTTTCCTCTTAAAACTCATGTAAATGCTATGTGGTGATCCACTCACGGGGAGTAAGAGTGCCCCTCTATGCTTCACTTCAGGACTCATCAATTGGAAGAGGAAAAGGTCCCTTTATTGCTACTTTGTGTTTGAATATTGAATGTTGAATTAAGTGACTCGAAACTTTTTTTTTAACATTTATTTTGAAATACTACAAAAATGGCATAGCTCCTCATTTAGAATGAAGACGCACAGTTGATTTGTTTTCAGGTTAGGACGCAAAGCAAAACTGAAATGAGAGTCTAGCAGTAATATCCTTTAATAAAAACAGAACTTCTCTGGCTGGTGTGGCTCAGTGGATTGAGCGCTGGGCTGAGAACCAAGGGGTCACTGGTTTGATTCCCAGTCAGGACACATGCCTGGGTTGAGGGCTAGGTCCCTGGTGGAGGATACACAAGAGGCAACCACACATTGATGTTTATCTCCCTCTCTTTCTCCCTCCCTTCCCCCCTGTCTAAAAATAAATAAAATCTTAAAGAAAAACCAGAAATGATAATTGCGCAAGAACAATTATACTGGTATACTCTTTTTCCCCTTTCTTGCCACATTATCAGGAAGATATTAATGTAATTTAATTAGTGTAATTACAGAAGATAGTACCTAATTTGTTGACCTTTGAAATTTAATATTGTTGACTGGAAGGATTCCTGATTCAAATTTTTATTCATTCATTCATTCAATCTAATTTTTTTCATTTTTTCATATTTTTACATTATTTTCATTGTATTGTTCTATTCCACCTCCACCCATCCCTCTCTCTTCTGCAATCATCATATTGTTGTCCATGTCCATGAGTTCTTTCTCATTTTTTAAAATGTTTACTTGATTACACCCACCAACCCCCATACCTGAGAGCTGTCAGCCTACGCTATCTATGAGACTGTCTCTATTTTGCCTGTTAGTTCAGTTTGTTCAATAGATTCCAAATATCAGTGAAGTTACATGGTATTTCTCTTTCTCTGAGTGACTTATTTCACTTAGGATAATATTCTCCAGGTCCATTCATACTGTCACAAAAGGTAAATTTTTTTCTTTTTTCATGGCTGAGTAGTATTCCATTCTATAAATGTTCCATAGTGGTTTTATCCACACATCTACTGATGAACACTTCAGCTGCTTCCAAATATTGGCAATTGTAGATAATGGTGCAATGAACATAGGGGTACATATATTTTTGGAATTAGTGTTCTGGGTTTCTGCAGATAAATTCCAGGAAGTGGAACTATTGGGTCATAAGGCAATTTAATATTTTTTGAGGTAATTCCATACTGCTTTCCACAGTGTATGCACCAGTTTGCATTCCATCCAACAGTGCATAAGGCTTCTCTTTACAGTACATCCTCACCGTTACTTGTTTGTTGACTTATTGATGATAGCTATCCTGACAGGTGAGAAGTGGTATTTTATCATGGTCTTAAGTTGCATTTTTCTGAGGATTAGACATCAACTGTCTTTTCATGTGTTAGCCATCTGTATGTACTCTTTGGAGAAGTATATATTCAGCTTCTTTTATCCATTTTTTAATTGATTTGTTATTTGTGTTGAGCTTTTAAAGTTCTTTACAAATTTTGGATATTAACCCCTTTTCAGATGTATTGGTGAATATGTACCCCCATTAAGTGGGTTGTCTTTTAATTTTGTTGATGGTTTCCTTGCTGTGCAAAAACTTTTCAGTTTGATGTAGCCCAATTTGTTTATTTTTCTTTTGTTTTTCTTGACCTAGGAAATATATCAGAAAAATATTGCTATGAGAAATGTCTGAGATTATACTGCTTATGTTTTGTGCTAGGACTTTTATAGTTTTTAGTCTAACATTTAAGTCTTTAATGAGTTTATTCTTCTATATGGTGAAAGAAAGTGATCTAGTTTCATTTTTTTGCACTTATCTGCCCAATTTCCCCAACACCATTTATTGAATAAACTATCTTTAGCCCATTATATGTTTTTGCTTCCTCTGCCAAATATTAATTGAGCATAAAGGCATGGGTTTACTTCTGCGCTTCCTATGCTGTTCCGTGGGTCAATATGCCTGTTTTTATGCCAGTACCATACTGTTTGGGTTACAATGACCTTGTAGTATAGTCTGATATTAGGTACTGTGATTCCTCCAATTTTGTTCTTCTTTTTCAGGATTGATGTTGCTATTTGGGGCCCTTTATGGGTCTACATAAATTTTTGTAATATATATTCTAGTTCTGTGAGACACACCATTGGTATTTTCATAGGAACTTCATTGAATCTATAAATTGTTTTGAGTAGTATGGACATTTCAATGATTTTAATTCTTCCTATCCATAAACATGGTATATGCTTCCATTTATTTGTATCTTCTTCAATTTATTACCTTAGTGCTTTATAATTTTCTGATGACAGGTCTTTTGCATTCTCTGTTAAATTTAGTCCTAGGTATTTTATTCCTTTGGAAACAATTGTGAATGGTATTGTTTTCTTAATTGCCCTTTCAGATAGTTCATTAGTGGTGTATGAGAATGAAAATGATTTCTGGATACTAATTGTGTATCCTGCCACATAACTGAATTAATTTATCAGTTCTATTTGTGGGTGTTTTTTGTGGAATCTTTAGGATTCTGATATATAGCATCATGTCATCTGTAAATAATGACAGTTTTAATTAAGCACTTTGATTATTTCATGCCAATCCATTCTGGCCCAAAATGTTTCTGTTGAGAAATCATCTTATGCTTCGTGGTAGCTCCCTTGTAGCTAACTAACTGCCTTTCTCTGTGGCTTTTAAGATTCTTTCCCTGTCTGTGTGCTTTGCCATTTTAAATATGACTCACCTTGGTGTGGGCCTCTTTAGGTCCATCTTGTTTGAGATTCTCTGTACATCCTGGACTTGTGTGTGTTTTTCCTTCATTAGGTCAGAGAAGTTTTGATCATTATTTCTTCAAATAGGTTCTCAATCCCTTGCTCTCTTTTCCTGCTGGTATATCTATGAATTGGATGTTATAGTGCTTCATGTTATTCCAAAGATATCTTCATTTTTTTTAATTATTTTTTTTTCTTTTTGCTGTTCTGATTGGGTGTTCTTTTCTACCTTGTCTTCCAAATCACTGGTTTGATTCCCTGCTTTATTTAACCCACTATTTACTCCTTCCAGTGTATTATTTATATAAAATATTTCATTCTTATTTCTGACTGGTCTTTCTTATGTTTTCTATGTCTTTTTTCATGCTGTTGAGAATCCTTGATAATCTTACTTTGAACCTTACATCCAATAAATTGCTTGCCTCCTTTTCATTTAGCTCTTCTTGTGGAGAATTATCTTGTTCTTTAATTGGGGACATGTTTCTTTGACTCCCCATTTTGGCTGCCTCCTTGTGTTTGTTTCTATGTATAAGTAGATCAGCAAAAACTCTGGTGCAGACTTCTGTCAGACACTGCTTGTGCCTGGCCCTGGGCAACCTGTTTGGAACTACAGTGTTCCACAACTTGTCTCTCCCTCTGCTGGGCTTTGGTGGATACTGAAAGGATCGACCTGGGCACTAAGGCTGGCTTTTAACAACTCTGGCCTCAGGGGTGGTTCAGCAAATGTCTCAGATCACCCAGATATCAGCCTCCACCTGCTGGCTGTCAGTTAGGCTTTGTCACTGAAAGAGCCTCCAGCTGTTCTCCTCAGGAGGGCTTAAGCTCCACAGGATGAACCAAGAGGGATTCCTATGGATGGAACTATTGCTTTTCCCGAGGCTGATGCTACATGTGGGGAAGTGCTCTGCCTGAGAAAGATGGCTTCTGCAGTATGGGGAATGACTCAGTGAAGGGATCCTGGCAGCTGACCCTTCAGCTCTCTTCCAAGAGTCACCAACCCCAGACTCTCCTCACACATCTCTAATCTGCTCTGCCCTTCCTCTTCTGAAGACCAGTGTAAGTGGCTTCAAGCAAAATTCTGCGTATTAGCTATTTAAGAAACTCTCTGCATTTAAGAGGCTCCAGCTGCATCTCCCTGGTGGATAGAAACCCCACTGCTTTTCACAGCTGAGTTTTATATGGCTGCCTTTCCTGGTTCTGGTACTGTAAGTTGTAGAACCTGCAATAGTGTTTATACCCCACATTTCTTAGGAGGAATCCCCCTGAAGCTAAGATATGCCTCTGGTTCTTCAATTACCACCTATGGGAGCCCTGCCAACTCTCTCCTCCATACTTCCTACCAGTCTCAATGTGGCTTCTTCTGTAAGTCCTTGATTATAGATTTTCTCTTTAGTTAGTCTTCAGTTGGTTATTCAGGATGATTTGTCTATAATTTAGTTGTCATTCCAGGTTGGTCCTGGAAGGAGGTTAGTGAAGCTTTCACCTAATCCAATACCATCTTGTGAACAGCTAGTTTCTGTTCATACACCTACCATCATGTCTACCTGGTCCAAATTTTAACCATTTATAATTTTAAAAGCGCTATGTGTACATTTGCAAAATTTTGTATTGTTTCACTCATAGCAAATGTCTATTAATTTTAAAATATTAACTAAATCTATGAAACCATGTTTTATAGCATATGAAAAAAATTAGGCATGCCTCAGCTCATTTGAACTACATAATGATCTTTGACATAGAAAAGGAATGAGGACCATTGTACTGGAATTTGTGGGGTAGGGAATGTGAGATACAGAGAAAAAAGTGTTATATCTATGGTCAGTGAGGTATTAACTAACAGCAAAGTTGGGAATGGGTATTGGGTTTTTGGGTTATCAAACTGGTATTCTTTTATTTATTCTTTATCCATGTCTCAGTTGGTTAATTTCAAATTTATATGTTTGATGAACAAAGCATTGTTTGTAGGAAAAAATGTAAAGATATGTTTTTCTCAAAAGAAACTTCTTCATGTAGATGGTAAAATTTAAAATGTACTCTGACTATACAGAAAGTGGGCAGATTTCCAGGTTTTCCCAGCAGTCTAACATTTCAATAAAAATTGTCAATAAAGAAATAAAAGAAGTTTTGTGGTTTCTTTTTTATTTTTCTTTCCTATTGATGTCAAGCTCCTTTTGTAGAACAAAAAGCAGACTACGGTCCTTAATCATTATTATTATTCTAGCACCTGTAGGCAGATACATGATTAAAATTTTATTTTAATTTGTAGGCTCTGTTATAAGAAAGCATTTATAAAACTAATTGAAATTCACAACTCTTTCAGGTTGTTCCTTTCAGGTTGATACAGCCACTGTCAATAGAAATGAGGAAGAAGCAAGATTTGGGTTTTGACATGCAAATGATTATCATAAGCTGCTCACTTTGCTTCAGACTTTATGTATCTTAGCTATCAAAATACTATTTCCTGAAGCAAAGTAAGTGTGTTGTGGCATCTTTTAATATAGGGATGCTAAAATTAAGGTGTGTGATGTGGCTATTTGTACATGACATATAAAATATTCACCCAGACTATTACTTGCATCTAAGGGAATTAGAAGGACGAGCCTAATAGCAAAGAAATTATCATGCCGAAGTGCAGTGATGGTCTATCTAGCATAGCAATGAGTAGCCAACAGAATTTTTAAATACTTTTAGAAGAATACATTTGTCCTTCCTCAATGTTGACTCACAAGATATTAAATAAATGGAGGCAATATATATGGAGGGAAATCATCAATTTTCAGACACCATAGGCTGGACTTTCTAGTGAGTTATACTGGTTATGTTTCACATGCATTTTTGATAGAGAATTTTATTATAACTATTTATTAGATGAGGAAATCGAAGCTCAGAAAGGTGAAGAAACTAACCCAGGTTTCAGTGTTATTTAATGCAGAGCAAGGATTCAAATCACGTTTGTTTTTTTCAACCAGGAATTTCCCATTTTTTTCTTTAAAAATCCTTTTTATCAAGAATGTTCTTCCCCATCATCTTAATTTGACTGCAACTTAGTCTCTCTCTATGAAAACAATGAATACTTGTATATCTATATATAAATATCTAATATGTATACCTATATCTAATTTTTCCCATAAAATTGTCCCTGACTTTTTACAAATGAGTTGCTGCTCTTTGGGTGGCCTCATATTCTGTTACTATATTTAGCACATCTTAATAGTTAAGCTTATGTGCTCATCCCCCTCACTAGACAGCGTCCTCTGATGGCAAGGACAGCAAGTCTCAGTCCTTCATCATGGTTATGCGCCAGTTGGCAAACATGTTTGTCACATATATAAACCAAAATTAATGTATTTTTTAATTTTAATGTTTTATTGAATTTATTGTGTTAATATTGGTTGATAAAATTATACAGGGTTCAAGTAGACAATTCTATAGAACATCATCAATATATTGTATTGTGTGCTTACCACCCCAGATTGGTAGCCTGAGGTGGTAAACCAGAATTAATTTTAGAATGTAACAAAAAACTAATAAGCATTTAATTGAGCAAAACGACCGACAGCCTGAGAGACACAGATTCAGGTAACACCCAAACTGTTTTCCCCAAGACAAAGGGGATGCCACCTTTTAGAGCAAAACTTTCCACCCACGTTCCCAATTAGGTTCATTTTACGTAAATGAGGTATCCAACTTCTGCACTTCTGACTGGAAAGGGCAGGTCTATGTCCAACGGTAGAAAGATGAAACCAAGGTTCCCCTGCAGTGGTTGGCTGAGACAGGGTAAACAAGAGTTCAGTCTGTTTTTCCCAGTACACAGAGAATGTGAGGAACCCCTATCTGCAAATGGTTTCTAGACTCTTATCATCCATAAAATGTGGGCCTGTGGTTGACCATGGGGAGTTCATCTCAGCAGATAATTTTCTTCTCGTGGTCCATACATAGTAAGTGCCCGATAAAGCTTCATTTATGAATGAATAATCCAATTGTTGAGTTATATTGGTAGAAAAGTTCTACCACTTTTATTCTAGTAAATCTTCATTTCTTGTTTAAAAAATAAATATTGAATTGTAGTCTGGCCATAATTCTTGTAGTCTGGTCATGTAAGACTTAAATGACTTACCACTTTTCCCTTCTGTGGTCTCACTGTGACTCACCAGGTCCTCTCCAGGTCATTATCTGTCCGTGTTACTCATCCCTGAACCTTTGGTGATACATCTCCCAGCCTACATTAACTTCTCTAAATCTCAGCCAGCCTTGGCGTATAGGGTTCCCAACAAATAATCAAGGGCTTGATATTTATGACCCTGTGCTATTTAAAAATATATTTTTTGTGGGTGGATATATTTTTTAAGTATAGATCGTAGAGTCAGGTTGAATATTGAATATGTTTCTTTGAACCGTTCTGAGCAAAACAATAAAGAATTTCACTGAATCATCGTGTTAACTTTATCTTTTGACAAATACACACTTGAAATTCAGTTTATTGCCTTACCTAAAATAAACAAAAATCTTCTGAGCCTTACTTTTTCTTGTGGAGGAGAAAAAAACTTTCTTTTACCCTTAAAGTTCTTGTGGCTGGTCTAATAATCAAATAGGCATGGGACAAATGAACAAGAACAAATTTATACATACATGCATTTGGGAACCCCACATACATGGCAGTCAGAGATCCCACATTGACAAGAGCCTCAGAAAGAGAAAGGGAGATGGGTATACAAGACATTTGAGCTGGGGGTGAGATAAGGTGCCTTGGTAGCTTCAAAGGGTCATTGCACAATGAGATAGTAAGAGCAGATGTTTAGTCAACAGAAGTTTATTTTGCCCTACATAAAAGTGAAAAAAGTTACCTTGGCTAATTACTTATTATGGGCATGGCCCCTAATTCAAATTCTTCTAGGTAGTGAAGGGAGGGGCAGAATTTCTCCTGAACTTGCAGCCAAAATTGTCCTTAGCTCAGAACGATCTACATACCACAGAAGCACACCTTGGGCTGACCAGCTCTGAACACCCACACTATATGAAAATGGGATGAAAATTACTGCAGCTCAGAGTAGTCATAAAAATCAAATAATATAGTGCATGTGAAACTCTGTACCTCCCAGATGTATTCAGTGTGAGGTTCTTCATTCTTTAATATTTTAAGAGATTTCTTTTGTTAGAATTGCTCATCTATGTTAGCCATTGTTATAGGCAAGTATAAATAAGTATTGTCATTTTTTAATTTTTCCCTTCAGTTCTACACAGTATTGAAATAATGATATTCTCCTTTCTGTCATAATTTTTCCAAAATTTATATCAAAAGTGCTCACTGTGTTTCTGGATAGAGCGGGCCAGTGTGAACCTGTGGGAGGCAGGAAAAGGTGATGCAACTTAGGTTCTGCTCTTCCTGCTGTTCTCTCTTTAATATTTCTTTCTTTGAACAGTCTTATGATTCAGCTCATTTGCACTCCGTGTTTTCACTGTTCTCTTTATCCTCTGTTCACCTATTTGTTTAGGTGTCTCAGACATCTCCTAAGGCAGCTGAAACTTTTCCACAGCTTTTTCTCAGCATGTACCTTTTATTGGCAAACAAGAAAAACTTTGATTCTCAAAAATAGAGCGGTGTGAATCACAAGGCCATGATCATTTATAGATCCCAATCTTATTCAGAAGCACCAGATTATTTACTTGCTGAACAGACCCAGATTTTCTTCAAGGCCAGCTGAGTGTAACTTCCAACATAGGTCAATGGCATATTGTTTTAGCTACATTGTACCAAAATTTCCTCACTTTTGCAAAAGGTCAAATATAAAAGATTCAGATTTTTTCTCATTTTTAAATTTTTAATGGCACTTAAGTTTATTAAGCTCTGGAAATAGAGAAGACATGAAGTAAGAAAGAGGAAGTTGGCTGGAAAATGGGGATGGGACTAAAAAAATTGAGCAGAGAAATTTAATAAGAAATGAAAAATTTCTACATGTGTCTGTACTTTTAAACTCTACATTCTAGCTATTAGACTTGACTATCCCAGATGTTGTTCCCATCACAAGCAGAGACTGCATCTTATTAAGCACACTTGGCCTGTGCAGTGGAACAGGAAAAAATTTACATCTTCCATGAGAAGCCCAGGGCTCAAGGTCTAACACGTGACAACATACACTCTTTTCTTTTTCTACTGTTGGGCTCCTGGTATCAAGTCTGATTATTAATAGATGTTCAAAAATTATTACTGAAAGATTGAAACAGAAGACTGTATTACCATGTTAAAAATATTAAACCACAGTCTGCTTTCTTATTTACATGGGTTTTAGGAAATTTCCTCAAAAAAATCAGCAGAGATTATTTAAAGTACCTTGATAAAGAAAGATTGGGTTAGTCAGAAGGAGCTGGCACAAGTCACAGACAATAGCAATGAAACCTAGAAAAGTTAGAAAGGTCTTTATGAGTTTCTTTTATTATTTAAGATATATACTTTGTCTTTACCTTCCTCACTGCCTTGGAGCTTCAGCAGCATGAGAGTAAAGGGAATTTACTCTCACCAGTTGTGTGCCAGACTCCTTTGCCTGCACCAAAGCAAGTGCACACATCCTGCACACATCCTTTAAAGTGACACCGTGCTGCCCCAACACACTGACTTACGGCCTCTCTTAGGAGCGTAGTGATGCTCCCACTGGGATGCCCCGGAGCACCGTGTACAAACCACAGAGACTAAAGTCACCCATTACAGTGCAGTGAATTATTCATATGGTTACCAAATATGCTCACTTAGCTCAATGGGATTTAGAGTCACCGGAAAAAAATTCTAATCTCTCCTATTCAAGTAGCTTCTAAATCTAGAAATGGAGTAAAAATGAAAATTTTATGCAGTTGAAATTTCTAAGTCTTACTGCTGCTTTAAGCTACTTTAAGATAATGTATATTAAAGCACTTGGAAGATAACAATATGCATGTTAGTCTGAACATTAGTATATTGGTATACTGTACATTAGTAAAGGTTACCTTGAATTTTTGCTTTAAAGACCCTTAAACATAAGCACATCAAAATACTGAAGAAATGGTCTAGTCTTCAAGGATGTATAATCAAATACAGGGTCCAGCACAAATAACAACACATTTTTCATTACAAAATTTTTATTACAAATCATAAGCATGTAATTCTGTAACATCACAACATCATACTGAAGCACACCATATGGCATTTTATGTGAAATGTTCAAATTAAAACTATAAATTATTATACCCATATTATTACCCTACCAACCACACTCAGGCAGGCGTTACTTCTGCCAGACCCTGTATATAGAGGGAACAGAAAACAAAGCATGTAGTCTATTAATTTCCTGTTGCTAGATAATAAATTGTCACACACTTAGCAGATTTAAATTATACACATATTTTGTCACTGTCTGTGGGTCAGTATGTGACACAACTTAGTTGAGTCCTGTGCTTAGGATCTCACAAGGCTGTAAACAAGGTGTTGGCTAGGGATGCGGTTTTATCTGAGGCTCAACAAATGAAAGCTCTCCCAAGATGCTCCAAGTTATTGGAAGAATTTATTTCCCTGTGGTTGTAGATATATAGGCTTCAGCTTTTTGCTGGCTGTCATCCATAGGCTGCTCTCAGCTCCCAGAAGTTGCTGGAGTTCTTTGCCAAATAAGTCTCCCGTCTTACGAAGCCATCATATATATAACAGATGACATTTTCAAAACTAACAAAGAAGGTAGATACTACGGAACAATGTGTTAAAGCCTTATGTGATATAACATCATCATCATGTCAAGTAATTGCTTACATCCTATCATCTTTGCTATAATTTATTGACTAGAAGCAAGATTTTATACATACTCGAGCTGAGGGAATCACCCAGAAACAATGGGGACTAATTTAAGAGTCTGTCTCATGCCATACATGGAGTGGCCTAGAGGTTCACTCTATGCTGTCCATTGTCTGTGGGGATTTTTCCATGAAAACAACATATGGATGGTGATACATTCCTTATTAACAAAGAACTTTGATTATATCGATTGTCACTTCCTATTTTGATCCAAGATAAATCATTTTGCATTGAAAATAATGCTACATCAGAGTGTTCAAGCATACATGCTCTTGTACACACACACACACATCATACCAGGGCACACTTCAAATAAATAAAAAATTATGGGAGACTTTTGATTGCTCTTCTGTTTTCAGTGGTAGATTAATCATTCATTAGTTGACTGATACATGATTTAGCCAAATATAGCAGTTATTTAAAAAAATAAGCATTTGTATTTCCATTTTCACTGAGAAATATATTTGGATTTTCAACCAGATTCAATGTCTGATTTCCTTATGTCAATAATCTAAGCAGACAGTCTTAGTTCAAAAATGTTTTTCTTGATCACAGATATACTAGTAGAAGGACAAGCTATCACTCTGAGATAGAAATAATTATGGTTTTAGGAAAAGGTAACATTAGAAGAGGGAAATGACAATGGAGTGGAATGAGCAAATGAAGTAGGAAATATGAAGACAAAAACCCAGTAGATTTGGGTGTCAACTTCATGTACAATAACTTACTTAATTCTCAAAATAACTCTGCAAGTTATTATGTTTTCAATCTTCACTAAAAATATTAGAACTAAAGAAACTTGCAGTTCTTGCTCTAATTAGTCAGGTAATGATGAGTAAGGATTCAAATGTTCGTCTGTGAGAATCAATGCTCATTTTTTTTTTTTTGTCTCAGAGTACCTTGTACTGTGATTCTGAAACTACCCAGATCAAAATTACTTCTGGAACACATTCAAATACAAATTCTTGATACCCGCCCCAAATCTACAGGAGGATAATCCCTAAAGTGGTAGTCCAGAAATATGCATTTTAATCTGGTACCTCAAGTAAATTTTATGTCCAATAAGATCAGCTGTGTCCAATACTAAACCCATTGATTTAGAGAAAGAAATCTAGGCTTAATTTTCATTTCTAAACTTTTACAGTTTTATTGTGAATTAGGCAAGCCACAAATTCCCTTGCCCTTAGTTTTCAGCACTTCAAATTTGTCCTTACACTGCCTTCTGACTGCCATTGTTTTGGGGGAGAGGTTAGCATTTAATCTTATTTTGCTTCTGTTGTGCATGATGATTTTTTTTTCTTGCTGCTTTCAGGATATTGTCTACCTTAGTTTTCATCATTTTTAATATGATTTGTGTAAGGATGGATTACTTTCTGTCTATTCTACTTGGAGGTCATTGAACTTCTTGGATGTGTAGATGAATGTTTTCAGCAAATTGTGGAGGTTTCAACTGTTATTTCCTTGAATACTTTTTGCTTCTCTCTTTCACTTTTCCTAGTACTAACATTATGTTTATCTTGGTGTCCTTAAAGGTGTCCAGTATTTCCCGAGGCTCTGTTCACTTTTATCATTCTATTTTCTCTTTGTTCTTCAGATTGCATTTATCATGGATCTATCTTAAAGACCAGTGATTATTTTCCTTCAGCCAGTTAAAATCTTCTCTTGCATTCTTCTAGTGGATTTTTCATTTCAGTTATTGGACTTATAAAATCTGTGGAATTTCCATTAGATTCTTTTTCATGAATTCTGTACCTTCATTAATATTTTCTATTTAATTTTACACTGTCTCTGTACCATTGTTTACTTCTTTAGCTATATTTGACCACATTTATAATGTCTACTTTGAAGTCTCTCTGTTAAATCTGACATCTAGTTCCCCTCATAGGAAGTTTTGTTGTATTTTTATTTATCCTGTGCATGGGTCACAGGTTCCTGTTTCTTTGCACGCATGTCTCATTATTTAATTGAAAACTGGACATTTAAGTAATATCTTGGGAAGTCTCTAAATACTAACACTTTTTCCCCCTCAGCAGGGTTAGTTTTTGTTGTCCGTTTGCTTGTTTAGTGACTTTGCTAGACTATTTTAGTGAAGTATGCACTTTCCACACTGTGGAGTCTTTAGTGTCACTAATCAGAGGGCTCAGGCTTGGGCATGGGCATAGTTTCCCTGGGATGACAGTGGGTTTAGCAGTGTTCCCTTCGGCGGTCTCTCTCCTGGATCTTGCTGTTAAGCTATCTGTATCATTTGGTATAGCACCCCATATGTGAAGCTCCACTAATTATCAGCCTAATATTCTATTGTTTTTGACAATGCTCTGGAGCAAAATTTTTCAGCTATCCAATCCAACTAAATTTGAGTAAAGGCGATTTTTGAGGACAGTCATTGAGATTTTTTTTTTTTTTTTTTTGATGATTTGCTTTAGGTGTCTCTTTCTCAGTTTCTCTCAGGTGAACTAGCTAGACTGTGGTTTAGCTAGTTGATCTTAATTAAGAATAGCTATTGCTTTTGAGAATTAATTTAGGTTTCACCTTCCTTATACTCTGTTTCTAATAAAAATCAGTTCCCTTGTGGAGAGTTCTGGAGTGCTCTTTTTATGGACTTCTGCTCCCTCTGGAATAATTTCTGAGTTATTTCTTGATGGTACTTGGAGTGCTGTGCAGAGCACTAGCCTCTGGTCACCTCACTTCTGGGTAGAACCTCCTCTCTACGAATCACCTGAGGGGAAAGCTATCAAAGCTTCATTATTCTCACATTTCTTCCCCTGTGGTAGAAAGAACCTCCACCCTATGGGGAGGAGCTAGGTGGTGAAAGGAAGCTCCAGCCTTTTAACTGTACTCTTCAACTCGGAGTTTGAAGGAATGACAAATACTGGTATTCTTCTCCTCCTGATGATGTATTGTTTAAGCCTTAATTACGAATCATTTGGAGAGAAAAGCCAGTCCCTTGGCCACACCCACGTGGAGCCAGGGTGCAACTGACTGAGCAGAGCTGTGTGTGACTGGGAAGAAAGTTATGGCTCAAAAGCCAAAGGATCTTATTCTCCTTACTGAGTTTTAGTAGATTTTCTTGAATAAGTGTTTTTATGTGCTGCACGTCCTTTAGACAATTTGGAGAGAAATTAAGTGGTTGATTTTTTAAAAAATAATTTGTTCTAGCTTTGCTAGTTTTGCCGGGGAGCGGGCCTGTGAAACTCCGTACACTGGCACCTCACAAGTGGAACTCCTAGCCTGCGTTTTCACCATTTATAAAGTGAAGACGCAGTTGCTACCTCACAGAGTGATGTTTAAAATTAAATGTGAAAATATATGCTAAGGATTTTATAAACAAAATGTGTGTTAATATATGATCATTTATGGTGAAAGGACATCTGGAAAACATTTATAAAAAGCACATATTAGTTTTCATCATAAATGTGAATGTTTGTGTCAGGCTTTAGAAAGAATAATGGAGGAAAGGCCTGCTAGGAATAGGGATTTAAGTATAAGATCGCATACCTCCCTTCTGTTTCTAACCAGAATAAAATAAAATTGATTGTGTATTGCTTTTGACCATGTTGTGAAAATTAAAAGAGGAACATTTGAATACATGGTATCATGAATTTTTTTTTCCTTTAAGATTTTGGTATGAGGTTGTTTTATGGAGGAAAAACTTTAGCACTAAAACTGCACAAAGCATTGTAGGATTTCATTTTATAGTCTTACTAATGGAATTTGAGATTTTAAAAGTTATTCTTATTAGAGAGATGGATATTAAAGTATTTATGTATGAAATTACATTATGTCTAAATTTCTCCTTAAATCCTTGAACAAAACCAAAGACCTGAGGGAGGAAAGGTGTAAATAAACAAATGAGTTTGGCAGACAGTTAACAGTTGTTGAAAAGAGGTAGTGGGTATGTGGAAGTTTATTATAAAATTCTCTCTACTTCTGTATATGTTGAGACTTTTTCATAATAAAAAATTTTAAAAATAGTAAAAGTATATAGAATAATGCCTGGAAATTGGGTAACACTGTATACATATTTTAAAATCCAATGGCAATGAAAAGAAATGACAACCCTCCTTGCAATTATTGTGTTTTTCTTTTTTATAAACAATGGAAAGCATTCAATGCTATCGTTTGCATTCTTCATTATTCTTTGTTATTAACATATAGGCTTCACCAATACATGGATGCAAATTGTATATATAAAGAAGTGTTTTCATTTTCAAAATTTTTAAAAACTAGATTCTAATGATGTTTAGAGCACAGTACAAACAGCTTACATTATTTTAGTTTATTTGTTATTTGACCTGAAATGCATGTCAAAGAAATTAGCTCACAATAGTTTACATACCTAAGATTAACATACAATTTGTTATCTATACTGAGACATTTTGAGAGTAAGAGTAGGTACTATTAATAATTATATAAGAACACAGATATAAGTTTGGCAAAATGGGTCACTGGATCATATGGATACCCTAAATTTACCTGAAAAAGAAGGATAGCACATATAGTATAAAACCTTCCTCCAAAAATTAAATAAAGTATTAATGAGAACCAAAAATATCATCTAATTTAATCTCTCCTTATTTTCCATCTCCCCCTTTGATTCTCCCTCCCTCTTTGGCTCCCTTCTTCCCACCTGGCTTCCTCCTTCCATCTTTAACTTCCTCCAAAAATTCTCTAAATTTTGCCCCAGGAATTTGAAATGAATTTCTTGCTCAAAGTCATGCAAATCACAAGAGATCCAGGTCATAATTTGCATGTTTTGATGACCAGTGCAGTGCTTTTCTCACTCAGCCAACAGCAATGAGTTTGAAAGCTTCAATATCCATTTATGAGTCCAATTTTATAAAAAACATCAGTTGCATATTTTAGCTAAGTGATAGTGAGAAAGATATGCCAATTTTGTCTACTGATAATTGAAGGATATAAGTTTTTACTGAATAAAATATACTTTAAACCTTTTGTAATAAAAAAATTGGCATGATATAAGGACATCAAAGAAAGGAAATTTCAAGCTCAGTGTCAGAAATTATTTCTGTCAGTGGACACATTAGGGAAATTAGGACATCATAAACATGCGAGAGAGCAGTTTATTTTTATGTGACCTCATGGATATTTACTGTCCTTATATTCTATAATTGTATAATAAACTGCTTAAAACGTCCTTATCTAGCAAGTGTTTTCTAGTAGAAGCAAAAGGAGTTTCAACACAGTATACTTATAATTCTACTAACATTAATTCCAAAATTTTTAACAAAAGACCTTTGCTTGGGGAATAGATTCCATTTGATAGGTTTCTAAGAAATTGTCCTGACAAAGCATTGGTGCATAGGCCTGATAACTGCTTCTTCCTATAAAAAAATTTGCCTGAAGGCCTTCTTGTACAGGCTCTCTGTGTTATCTTCATTGTCACTGATAACTCTGAAGGACTGAGGACAGTAGCAGCCATCCACACTGTAATCTGGAAATCAAGTGAATGCTATGGCTCTCAAATAACTAAGAATAGAGAAGAGTTTGTCTACAAATGCTGATTCATCTCTATGATTTCAAGAATTAGACGAGATTCTGAATCACATCCCCTATGAAAGTGCCACATTCATTTCTGTTTGTCTTTGATACCAGTATTGTGACATCAACTGAAAATCTAAATTGCATGCCCATTATCTGGGAAGTGGGTTAAACACACACATGCACACACATTTCTCCATGAAGAATGTAATTTAATGGCATGATGTGACATGAAACTAAATTAGAAAAATAATTTTTTAAGAGCTAGTACAATAGTGAATATGATTGATCAAATTATACTTAATGGCCAGATATAGATAACTGTACTATTAAATAGTTAAAAAAGAATAAATTATCAAGTTATGCTATTATCTGTATATTCTAGCCCATTAAAACACAAAAAATAATTTGCATTCATCAAATGACTAATTTTCATGAACAAAAATAGTCTTTTAAATAGCTTTAGAATTTGTAAAATTGGCAAGATATATTTACTCACTAGCAAGAGAAGTCTGTAGTCTAGTGTAGTTTAAGAAGAACAATAAGGTAGAGAAGAATAGTGATCCAAAAGAATATTGAAAACCAATTTTTCCCACCAAATTACTAAATGACAACAAGCAAGAAGTTCACAACTCACCTACTGGAGAGTTCATCAATATATATTTTGAATAATTTGTCCATTTATTCTAAAATATTTATAGGGGGTCAACTCAGTCTCAAGGACTCTGTAAGTCACTGTCAGAAACCGTGTACCTAAGAAGGAGCATGTGTATCCTGGCTATTTACAATCAACCATAAAACTTACATTAAGCTTCTCCATCTTTTCTCCTTTAGTCGCTGTTTTTCAAAATATCCCTTGCCTCCATCATTTCTTCACTTTGTCTCCCACACAATACAGTTTTGGTATCCTCTAAGCCCATATTGTCTTCCTTCTTTAAACATGCTTATTTTTCTTAGAGTCATGAATCAGCCTTTAAATCTTAGACCAGATTTTCAAAGCATACCTGTAGTTGTACTTTTTAAATTGCCAGCAAAGAAGTTGAATGAGAGAGTAAGCCTCACTGTGTGAAGTTCAGAGAACCCTGAATGAAAAATAATGGGCCTACACACTCCCTTTCTTTATACAGCACTGGATACTCAAAGGGGAGATAAAAAGATAAAAGATACATGAGTGGTTCTTAAAAAGCTTGTAATCTAAAGGGGAATTGAATAAAAATGAATTTTTTAAACTAATAAAGTTAAAATTCTGCCTGTTGATAAGACATCTTCTGTTTTCTTTTTTTTTTTTTTTCAAGTTCTGTAGAGAAATAATGTGATCTTCCCTTCCAATTGTGGTATCCTTTGTTTCTTTTTCTTTTCTGATTGCTCTATTTATGTCTTCTAGTACTTTGTTGAGCAGAAGATGATTAGCGGGCACCATTTTTTAGTTAACATTCTTGAAGGAAAATCTTTCAACCTTTCACCATTGAGTATGATGTTAGCTGTGGGCTTATGCATGGCTTTTATTATTTTTACACATGCTTCTATGTGTAATTTGTTAAGAACTATTTTTTTTTAAATAGTGAATGGATGTTGAATTTTGCTGAATGCATTTTCTTCATCTGTGGAGATGGTAATGTTATTTTCTTTCATTTTATTAATATTATGCACCACATTAACTGATATGTCTATGTTGAACCATTCTTGCATACCAGGGATAAATTCCACTGGACCATGGTGAATTATCTTTTTAATGAGCTGTCAAATTTGGTTTCCTAGTATTTTATTGATAATTTTTGCATCTATATTCATCAGGGGTATTGTTTAATTTCTGGTAGTGTTGTTTTCTGGTTTTGTTATCAGGGTAGTGGTGGCCTCATACAATGAATTGAAAGTATATTTTCCTTTTCAATTTGTCTGGGAAGGATTGCTGTCAGTTCTTTAAATGTTTGGTGAAATTCACTAGTGAAACTATCTAGCCCTGGACTTTGTTTGGATATTTTTAATTACTGACTTAATCTCCTTACTTGTACTTAGTCTATTCAGATTTTCTGTTTCTTCCTGATTTAGTCATGGTGAGTTGTATATTTCTAAGAATTATTTAATTTCTCTAGGTTGTCCAGAATGTTGGCATGTAGTTGTTCGTTATAGCATCATATGATGTTTTGGATTCTGTGGTATCTATTGTAATGTCTCTATTTTTATTTATGATTTTTTATCTGCATATTTTCTCTTTTTTTCACCTGGTTATTCTAGCTATGAGTTTGTCAATTCTGTTTATCTTTTCAGAGAACTAACTCTTAGTTTGGTTAACATTTTCAGCTTTTTATTTTTTTATTTTTATTTTTTTTTATTTTTTTAAATTATTTTATTGTTGTTCAATTACAGTTGTCCGCATTTACCCTCCCCCCACCCCACCCCAGGCAAACCCACCTCCCTCCCTTGCTTCCCCCCTCCCCCTTGGTTTTGTCCATGTGTCCTTTATAGCAGTTCCTGAATACCCTTGTCCCCCTTCTCCCCTTCCCCCTCCCCTCTGGTTACTGCCAGAATGT